>BJFM01007593.1:0-45371 GCA_016586285.1 Arothron firmamentum
TATATATATATATATATATATATATATAGGTTTTAATGACTTTACCTGTTGTTGTCAATATACCGGATGAGTAGAGGGTAAAGTGCATACAAGTCTCTGCAGAGAACAGCAAACTCATCACGAATAGTGCCGTCTTCCTCATCCGCCTCGGTCTTCCCCTCCATCCGTAAATGGTCTTCTTCAGCCACTACCTTTGATGTACGTTTCTTCAGCTTCTCCATGGTTGGGATGAAGTGGGATTTTAGCATTTCTGGCTTTGCCCTGCTTACAATGGGTTGTGAAAACACTAAAAGGAAACAAATAATATAATTCAACCAGTGAAAAAAAAACCCTCTCGCCTGTAAACTGCTGTTTTAAGCATAACTCACCGGCCAATCGCTTCATCCAAGAGGCTTCGTCAATTCCTAAATTGTTGACAACAATTTTCATGATGCTGCCCAGAAGCTGATTGAGGTGCTCTGATGTGACATCAGTGCAGACCTTGCCCTCCATTTCTGGAAAGTTCTCAGGTCCTCTCTCCCACCAGCGGGGCAGGTAGTTACACAGCATGGGCAGAGTGATTTCAATCACATGAGGCATCTCAGTATAACGAGCCCCTGACTCCGCCAAGTCACCAATCTCCTTTAGCAACACATCCAGCTCTGGAATGTCTGGGCATAATTCTTGGACCTCATTTGGAAGGCCCAAAACTTTTACAGGAGAAGTTGTGAAAAGTCATTTTTCAGTTTTTTTCTTTTGTTGACAAAAAACAAATCAGAAAAAAGAGCATCACACTCACTGGCTCTCTCCCTAGGAGTCTTTGTGGTGTACACAGAGAAGGCGTTAAACTCATTCAGATGAGGCTCCAAGTAAGCCACAGGCATGGCTGCCGCAAGGTTGGCCAAACACTCTCCGAGAGCGGGCCTCTGCCTACAGAGGAGACACAAAAAAATCACTTCCGTCATTACTGACATACTTAATTGTTTGTAATTGTTGAGGATGTTAATTTACCGCTCAACATGTGGATTCTTGACAGTCCCTAAGGAGTAGATGCTGCACATGATGCGATAGCACGACATCTGTAGATCATCCACTGCGTGAACGCGACATCGTTGTCAGGGTGGATCAACAAACATGGAAAATTTGAAACTGGAAAACACAACTTACAGATGACGTCATCTCCAAAAAGATGCTGAGCAATGTGATCAAACAGGGAGGTAAGAACTGGGAGCAGGGCGATGGTGGTGTAGTTGATGTTCTGGGACACACCTTTCACTTGCTATGAGAAGAGAAGCAGGCCACAAAGACAGAAGCAGAATACAGTATGTTGTTTAATTATTAAACAATTAGTATCAATGGCATTGAGTATTAGCCTGACACTGAGAGTGCAAAAAAAAGGATTTAAACATGTCAAGATGCTGTTTTATCATTAAATCTACATTTTTCTTGGATTACCTGATTGCCTTTGGATACTTTGCCCAGCTTGAGGTTCTCTACCATCTTCTCTATGTCATCAGCAGCACTCTCAAAGAATGATCGCAGGCCTGCTTTCACAATCTCAGGCCCTGACTTCATTACTGTCCTAAAAAAGTCAAAAAAGAAAACGTAACCATAACAACAGCAAACTCAGATTTTATTTGTTTTGGCAGAAAATGCCACAGTAAATATGGAACCTTGCATCCAGGGACCGTGCCAGAATGTGCAGACAATTTACAATTGCTGAGGCATCCGTTCCTGCAAGACAAATGTAATTTACCGTGTTATGCATTAAGACAAGATGAACTTGAACTGCCTGACAAAGCAATTGATAATATCATACGGTCACATACAGTAAAGAAGTCACAGAAAAGAGTGAAATGAGTCAGATGGAAACTAATATCTTACCAAAGAGAGAAACTCTGTGTCTCACCAGAGCCGACATTTTACAAAAGATACTATGGTGGAAAGGAAAGAAAAATACAAGACAAGAAAATGTGGACAAATAGTAAGAAAAAGATGTAGTAAAAGAATAGAAAACATGTGCCATAGCTGTCAGTTATATCTTCTTAACTGAAGAGCTCACCTGGCAATCATCTCTTTCTCCTTATTAGACGAATGTCCACCACTCCCTAAAACCTTTGCAGGCGTCGATAAGAAATAGAGGCAGTGGTTTTTGAAATACTGGTTGATGAGAGGCATTAAAATCTGAAAAGAGGAGACAATTAGCAAAACTGCGTAGACAGCTTTCAAAGTGTGTCCAAAATAAGTTAACATAAACATCTCACCTTGGCAAAGAATTTGATTTCCTGCTCATGGGGAGATTTTTCCACTCGTCCACTGCTCACCACAGCCTCTGCAACACACACAGTACAGTGGTATCAGAACAACGCAGCCAAACAAAGAAGGACATCATCCCATCAAGTGTTTTAATATTTGCCCTTCACAGTACCAAGATGAGCAATGAACTCCTGGGCAATTTCCATCCACTTCAAGAGCTTCTGAAGGAAACCATAAGCAAATCTCTTCTCAATCGAAGAGATGTCAGACTCCATATCTTTCAAGCCCCTGAGGAGAGTGTTTAGTCATAGAGTAAATGAGAATATTTTCTCTTCTGTTTCAGTCGTTTGCTGTGCAATACAAATGTCTCCTAATGTTCTATTTAGCATGAACTGTTCTTGCGCATTAGTACCTTGTGACAGCATATCCATTAAGCTGCAGGAACTTGAGTAGCTCATATGCTTTTTCTCTGTCTCGTGCTTTTTCTTTTGCTGTCAAAGTATCATAGGGAACTAGGAGAGGATGGGTTCCACCTCCTACAGAGTAAAAGAACCAAGGTTAATGCAGAATCTTTCATCTTATCCATGTACAGCTTCCTTCCTTAGGAAAAAACCTTTGGACTGCAGTTCCAACTTTTTCTTCCGTCCCCAGGTGTTATGGTAATTTTCTGCCAATTGTTCTGCCATAGACTGTTCAGAAATACAAAGTACGAATATCACCTGAATGAGCTTATAACTCAGACCAATGTGAGATTTGCAGATGTACCTGCAGGTCTCTGGAGAGAGCCATATGTGTGATATCAATGGGCTGTGGGCTGTAGCCATGGCTTGGATCATAGGTTGCCTGGTAGGGAAAAATATATTAACAATGTCTAACAATATGTAACTGCTGTTGATGTTGGATGATGTGGTGGTATATTCATCCAACTGCTCTAAACCTGAGCGGTCTGTGAGATTTTTCGTGCAGCTGCCTTCTTCTTCTCTGCCTCTTCTTCATCTCTGGCTTTATCAATGTTCCACTCCCATGCAATCATGGCTTTTATCGACTCTTTGATTGGCCAACGGTAGATTTCTTTGTCCTACCGGGAAAAGAAGTGGGGAGTTATTGCTGGCAGAAAAATGCAGGATGAGTCAGAGTGACAGTGAATTTACCTTCTCAGAAAAGGTTTTATAAGGTCTGAGCATGGGATGAGTCTTTGCATTTTCATCCAGGGTCTCTCCGTATGACCAGTTGTTCTGGATCTGGAATGCAGACATATAATAAGGACAATCTTTAATGAACACTTACAATAGTGAAATCCTCCCTTCGTAATCACCTTATACATGTCAGCCCATAATTCATAGATGCTCTGACCAAACCCTCCTCTTCTCTATCTAGTAAGAAAAGGACCAACCTTTTCAAATGCCCATTTATCGTGTGTGTATTCAGCATATCTGTTGATAAAGGCATCCAGTCTCTCAGGGATGATTGTGCTGTAGTTGGAGCAACACATGCACATTCAGCATTCAGCGTTCATTTTATTACAAATACTTTACTTTCTTCAAGACATGATCTCACTTTGTGGTATCTACTGGTTTAGGGTCAAAGTTTCCCTCTGCATCTACCGATGCCTTTTTCTCAGTTTTGGAGGAATAGCTGGCATCTACATAGTCTGGAGGAATGGCCCCAGCAATGGCACAGAGGCACGGCATTGAAATCTTGAAAATCTCTGCATCATATTTCTGTAATTACAAAAGTAAAACACAAACTCAAATCAACTTCAAATATTCTAAGATGAAATATAGCTGTTAAAACAAATGTCATATTGCAGAAATGCCACCTTGTGTGCAAGGGATTCAAAGATCCCCCAAAACAGCTTGCGGGTCAGATGAAGCTCTTCTTCTGATGCAACACCAAAGCTGGCCCAACCATTAGGGAGGCAGTAATACTTCCAACACCGCTCATAATGGTTTGTCAAAAGCTGTTAAATGAAAACTATTAAATATGTTCACCAAATAATGAAGACTTGTTTTTTTTCACTTGTAAAACATTTAGATCTCATACCTTCAATGGCATTTTGGCATACTCGTTGAGAATAGGCACATCAAACACAAGACGTCTCAACAGGTGTTGAAGCATGGATGGACGCAAATGTCTACAAGGCAAATAAAAGAATTACATGACAGTTTAAAATGACATAAAAAAAAAAACTTGACCATGAAATGACACTCACTTGCACAGTGCCATGAGGCACTCCTCTATGATGTCTCTTTGGGCTTTGGTGAAGGCTCGCCCACGAGACAGCCGATAAATGGTGTGTAACATGGAGTCGATCATTATTGCTCTGTGATCGCTGCCAGCAAACAGAGGGGCACATTTGGTGATGAGCGGCAGCACAGCAGAACAGAGGTAGCGGTTCAAAGCAAGGGCCATCTCTGTGGTGCTGAAAGCAACCTGGTGAAAGAAGACAGAGACTTGAGTAAATCTTTCATTGTCTGTTTTTTTTTTTTTTTTACAACTGCAGCTATGTAGTTATGTTGATGCTTACTGTGTCCAGAGAGGCAGCAGCTCTCATGTCAGGGAGAAATCCAACCTCCAGGACATGGAGCAGGAAATCCTGGTTGTCAATACCGTACACTCTGTCCAGGAAAAGGACCATGGGAGCCTTGTGATCTGGCACAAAACTAGCTGACATCTTTGGTTCTATGATACTGTTGTCTAAGCACAAAAAAGAAAAGGAGAGATTAATCAGATGTGAATTTTAATGTTTAAATGACTTGCTGAAAAAGGGAAAATTACCTTTTCCAAAAGAAGGAATCTGAACAGGAAGGCTGATCACACCCACCAGATCTTCAATAGGGACCAGAGACCTCAGAATAGCCCTGATCCTTAGAGCCTCACCTTTACCAGCCTGGATCAACTGCATTAACCAAAATTTGCATTATAAATACACACAACTGGATTATGAATCGAGCAATTTGATTATTTTATTACAGTTATTATATATCTTACATGCATCTCTGGTGCACAGCGTCCTAGTAAGTCGATAAGGGCAGAGTAAAATGACATGATGGAATTTCCCAGGTGCACCCTGTTCTCCTCATGCTGCTCCTCACCTCCAAACCTATCCAGTGAAAAGTAGTTGATCTACAAAACTGCTGCCTGACTTCAGAGGCCATAACAAAAATTTTGGAGTAGCTTACATAGGGAAACGTCTATCTTTCTTCGTGCTCGGCCCATCCCTTGCAGGGTCCTCTGATATTTTGATGGCCTCTTCTATAGCGGCTAAAAGACCATTGCCACCCTCTCCTCTCAGGGCAGGACCGAAGCACTCAGGCCTCCGAATGAGGAGACGTACTACCACATTGGCATTCTCCTCTACACTCTCTCCTATAGTGAAGAAAAGAATGTCATTTATAAAGGGACAAATACATGGTATGCAACAGATGATATATTGCATCAAAACAAAGATCAGACCATTGACAAATACAGCAAATCGAAGAAAGTCAAGATATTTCTCTCCACCGCAGGGATTCCATCCGATATCAGGATAACCTTTGGCCAGTAGCATTGGACAGCTCTGAAGTCCACATCCAGCCAAATATTTCACAACCTGGAAACATGATAGTGTATTCAAAATGTGAACAACACACATTATGATTGCTTTGGACATGTTAAATGTATTTCACCATTTCAAGATCCTGCTCTTGGAGGGCCAATGCCAGCTCATTGTTGTCAATACAAGAAGCTGCAGCCACATCCAGTGGTGTGGAGCCCCGCATTCCTGCAAAAACAGAAAAAAGATTGTTGAGAGCTGAAATAAATCCCCCACCAAGAATAAATCCCCATGAAACATAACAGAATAAAAACAAGGCAAAAAAGATAATCACCCAGGCCAATGCCACTGTTCTGGAGAAGGTAGCTGAGGTGGTCAAACATAGAACGCTGATTTTGACGACTGATCCGGCAGAAATAGCACAGGAAGCGGCAACAGTTAGTTACCACTCGAGGGAATCTGATCTCCTGTTGCAGGTACACAGGTATCAAAAACAAAACAGTTTAAAATTGTGTTTTATCTTATTACTTATTTGCATTTTAAAGCAAGGGCTATCTTTACACAGAACACATTTCTAAAAGGAAAAAGATAAATACCTTTGAGTCCCCACCACCCAGTACATTAACCATGACTTCCATGACAGTTTCATGCATGCCAAGCGCTCGCATCAAGTTCGGGTGTTGATAGAAAACTTTATTGCTCATGATATTCCTTCAGAAGATGAAAAAGATATTAACATTGATTTTAATCTCAGTAATCACATTACACTCTACATATCTAAATGTAAATGTAATAAAAATGAGATATCCACCCAATGCTTTGAATCATAAGTCTCTCCTCTTCTGGGCCCATCTGAACAATGAGCAGTGAGCGGATTTGTCCCAAGCACTCCAGCAGATCCATGGTGTCAATTATAGAGACCGCATTGATGGTGTACGCTTTTGGGAGCGCACGTATGAGCTCACCCAGCCCATCATACTGTCTATGAAGGAGGCTGAACATCATACGCACAAGCTCAGGATTCTGGATGAATGACTCCTGGGCCCAATGGATGGTAGTATGTGAAATCAGCTCCTGCAGCGTGCCTGAGGATCATATACATTATACTGCATCAAATGCGGCAGCACATTGATTTTACTGTTGATTTCACTAAAACTTGCCCAGATGCTTTCAACAGTACAGTACTTTTTTTTTACAGGAACCTCACTTGGTTTTTTATCTTCGTGTGGCTCAAGTTCCACTTCCACCTTCTTCTCACGGAATTTTTTCACCTTTTCTAACAAACGGACCAACCGCCCACGAAGAGAATTATCCACTTCTGCCTCCTCCTCTTCTTCTTCGATATGAACACCTTGGAGTAAAGTTTTAATTTAGAAACTGTACCACAGTGCTAGCTGTAGACTAATAATATCTTTGCAGTCTTACCACAGTGTGCAAGTAGATCATTGTGAAAAATCAGCATGGACTCGCGGACCTCATCAGGAATGGGGCAGTCTTCATCCTCAGAACAGTTCTTAAAATTCATAAGCATGTTGACCTACACAAAACCAAACATTAGCTTAAAATGTGTAGTGAGTAGTGACAGAATTTGACCTTCTTGGCATTTGTGTAGAGTTACCTGCTCCTGTGGTGGGGAACGAAATTCACGGGTCTTGCGCGCTGTCTCGGCTGCACTCATGGTGAAAGCAAGCATGAGTTCATTATAGCGCTGCCTTTGGTTGGACTGTATCTGGCTGACAAACATGTCTGAAAAGGCAATAATAGCCTCAACCCTGTGACGGAGCTCACAGTCACAGAAATACTGCAGCAGAGTACACATCTGAGGGACAAAAACAAAATGAATCACTTCATATTCTAGATTCTGCTGTACATACCAGAAAGATCAAACAAACCTGTAATTTGACAGACTCAGGCAGCTTCATCTGGAAAAGCCCCTCCTCCAGCGATTCTTTACTCTCCCCACTAGTCTCTAGATGCTTCTCTTTCTCCGTTTCTTCAGCTCCTTTGTCACCATTCACTCTCTCTGTCTCTTCATCCTGTTCTTCGTGTGGCACAATGGCTTTTGTGCTCTCTACTTCTTCCTGCTCCATTTCTTCTTCCTCCTCTTCACCCAAACCATCGTCCTCGAGTTCTTCTTCTTCTTCAAACTCTTCTTCAAATTCTTCTTCTTCCCCAATTGCTTCCTGCTGCTGTTCCTTCATGGTTCCTGCTTGTTGGGGAGTTTCCTGTTCCTTCTGCTCTATTGCATCTGCATTGTCTTCGGCGGGCTCCTCTTCCTTTTTGCCACTGAACACTGTAGGCTCCAGCATCTTAAGAATGTGTGTGACATCTTCATCATCAAACACACCCATGATGAGGAGAGTACTGATAAGCTTCAGGATTGGAACAAAATGAAACTCAACACTGCCTCCCACAGGGTCTCTCATGGCTTGAACTCCATCTTGCACAGCCTCGGTCAGCATGTTCAGGGCTCTAGTCTTCAGCACCTGGAAACACAAATTATCACACTTTTGCTAAATTTCTCTTTTGAGTACCATCATATGATTTTCTTGTTTCACTAGTTTTAAAAGCTTCAATACAATAAAATTATTCACTCACTTTAGCATGACAGAATATTATATTTATTGATGATTAATCATCACAAGCCTAACAGGCTAAATGTTTTATTATCATGTATTTTGACATGACCAATTACTAATGCAAATAGAGATTGAAGTTAACCTGTAAAGGGATGACAGGACTCAGTGTGTAGATGTCTTGATTTGTTCCCACAAATCCAACAGAGGAGAAGTGAAGTTTAGGTCTCAGACATGTAGTGAGGCCCACCCCGGGTAGGGCACTAGATTTATCAGTGTACAGAGTGATACTGCGTGTTTCATCTGTCATCGGAATGATAAATTCCCTGTTTGTTCCCAGTCGGCCTCTTTTTGCAGACTCCAGGTGCATGCTGATGAGCAGGTCATAAAAGCCGCTCCTGATTGGTCCAGGCAAGTAGGTGTTCTGTATGGCGTAGAAGAGCTGGGATTCATCCACATGGCTGCACAGGGCGTGAGCCACACGGTTGTTTCCCAGAGCACACACTGAACCGTACAGCTTCAAAGTATGATAGTGAAACGTCAGCAAGTCCATCCGTTCAGACAGTTCCAGGATGTCGATACATCTGGAGGATTCAAGCATTATTTTGATGGAAAAAATAAAGGGGAGATCTTTATACAAGGTACTAAATAACAGTGTTTTGTCAGTATTTCTGACCTGTTTTCTTCTGGGATGTGGAGGGCCATCATGGTGAGTGGCTCATGACATTGGACGATCCAGCCCAATCGCTCACTTACACGCCCTGTCTCTGGAGCCAAGAAATGGTTAGGCATGCGGCTCCAGATGACTGGAGTTAACATCTGGACATCTAATCTCGGGGGACACTGGGGAACAGTGTTCTTGCGTTCGCTCCTGAACATGGCGGCAGAGATCGGCATAATGTTCTAGCACAACAAGCAAACCCAGACAAATGATGCATCAGAGAAGGCAGAAAGATTTGACAGAGCTGTTTGATCAGTGTGCAGCATACCTTGAGCTTGCCAAGTTCAAATTGAATCATATTCTGACTGGAAGGAAGCACAAACACAGCTGGGAACAGTTTTGTGTTAGGCTCCACCTGCAAGAAGACAACATGGCATTGTGTTGTTGCATACCTATGGTTTTCTTAGGAAAAGCGTGTCCATTAGAATATAGCTGACCTGGTAAAACGTGTTGATCTCTTTTCCATTTGCAGTAAAAGTCATGAGTCCTGTGTCCAGATCAACAAGACAGCCAATGATAAAATCCTCTTGACTGACTCGAGTCTGCTGGGAGTTACTGAACTCTCCTCCCCATACCATGTAGCAGTTACTGCGTTTTATACTGAGAGAGACCACTTTCATCAGATGGGTGTTATTTTAAATCCAAAAATACATTTTTATTGTGAACAAGAACCTGCCATACCTGTCATGTATGTTGCCTTTATCATCACCAACAGTGACTGTTACATTTCTCACTTTGTTTATGTCAAAATGAAGGTCGTACTGATGATAATCAGGGGTGACCCAGCCCACCCAGATGCCACTGGGCTCCTGACCCGCAAACACTCGCACAGAATAATAGTACTAGAAATAGAAATAGAAAATATTATAAATGATTTCCTATCTATCTATCTATCTATCTATCTATCTATCTATCTATCTATCTATCTATCTATCTATCTATCTATCTATCTATCTATCTATCTATCTATCTATCTATCTAAGCATATACATTGGTCTTACTGTGGTTGTGTTGAGAATGATGTCGACATCATCTCTGTCATCTGGCACCACATCCTCCACCAAGCGTGGCATGGTGGGAACAACAGGGGCCGGATTAATCAATGCAGCCTTCTTAGCCTTGAAAAGGAAACTGAAAATAACAGCAATAATTTTATGAAAAAAGTTGAATTATAATTACTGTACACCATACTCAAAGCATGTGCCATGCTAATGCCAACAAACCCTCTTTTTTTGCTTTTCTCAGTGGAGGCATCTTTCTCATTCTCTCCATTTTTGATGGCAGGGATCTCTTTAGGCACAGATGGTTCCTTCTTTTCCTCCTCCTGCTCTTTGCGTGTTGCGGACTTCTTTAGAATCTCGAAGTCAGAGTCTGGGTCAACCTCCACCACCTCTTCCTCAGGGATGGTCAGGGCACGAGTGAGGAGGGTGGTCCCCGCAGGAACTTTGAACGTTTCATGAAACTCAATAGGCATGCTGAGTCTAAAGAACAGCAGGTCTGTGTTGGCATTCTGAGATCCAAATGTCTTGTGGGTCACTTTGAGACATGGAGGAGTTTCCACTGTCCCATCTACTCGAGCCACCTATAGCGTAATGGAAAGAGACAAGGTGATGAGTCACAAATCCTGAAGCTTGATCTACTTGTAGTTGGTAAATTAAACTTTTTGCTAATAATAGAATAATTACCTTTTTGTGACAGGTATTAGATTATGATTACCAGTAATTACATTGGACTCCCTTGCTCCAGGTGTAGCTTATAATAGGTACAACATTTAATCAAAATCATGTACATCGTGTACAATACCTCTACATGAGGGTGGTCTGTCGGCGCATTAATGAACTGTGGAAGGCTCTTGCTGAACCACATGGTAATATCTCTTTTCATGTTAATGGCAAATGGTTCAAATCCCTCTTGCAAGCCACAGATGGTAAAATAACGAAGACTGCTGACATTCTGGCCCAAATTGATCCTGCCGACCTGGGACAGACCCAGACTGCACACCGGTATGAAACCTATAGTTCAATGACACACGTAGGAGCTTAGGTATCAGAAATAGAAATGCCCATACCTGATAATGTACAGTATATATGCTTACCCTCTCCTATATCAATATCCTTAAAAGCCATCTCAGAGCCCGAGTCACTGATCAGCATTTCTCCATTCAGTGTAAACATAATGTTCATCTCTGTGAGGTCAATCATACATCCAACCACATCACCAGACTGCCACTGTCTCCCAAAGGACTCCATACCCATATGCCAACGCTGGGCCTAAAAAAGGAAGCACTTTAATTCACACTTTTGGAGTGAAGACTCATTGGGATTTTCACAGGCACATAACAAGATTTTGGTCCTGCCTTGAAGCCATTGAAGACATATGCCAACTCATCTGCTCCAAGTTCTGTGTCTGCACGAACACTGGGTCTGGCCCAGCCAACTCTCATCTCTCCAACTGTTACAGCTTCAAACTCAAAGTACCATTTCCCCTGTGTGATAGCATAAGATTTCTCTGCTCTGAAAACTCTGATTTTATCTCCCCGAGGGCTGCCGGGTCCATCTGCACCTGAGCAAACACAAGAAACACTTCAGAAATAGCTTACAATTAATAAAAACAGTTATTTTGGTGTGTTAGAAAGATACACACTGAAAGTATTTTTCTTGTAAAAACTTACTGCTCTCCTGGTCAGGTGGTTCTATGTTATAGCCATATCCAATGAGAGTGCGAACAGCTGAGCAAACGGTGTCTCTGTTGGTCTTTTTAGTCTTTTCATCCAGTAGGTTGTACGGAACAAGCCGAGGATTGCGCCTGTTCACTATATCCTAAACAAGATATATAAAAATATGAAGAGACTCAAGAGCAGCCTTTGCTTCAAACCCCTCCTCTCTGATACCTGTACAATGCTGTAGGTCCATCCCTGACGGACTCGGTCTCTGGCCCACACATTGTGTCCATTTTCTGCCAGTCTTTCCACAAGAGTGTTCTGATTCGGAGTCAACTTGACATGGTTGAGGTCTAGAGGAGCCGGCTTATACCCGCTGGTTTGCATATAGCTAACAAACAATAGTATGTGATGAGAATGTGTCCTAATGATGGAGCATAATAATCAATCTCAAAGCTTACGTTTTAGGAAGTTTTATCCTCTTCAGATTCTCCTCTGCTTTCTCATCTCCCATTCCTACATGGCAGCCAAGTGCCAGCAGAGTCCTTTAAAAAATGAGACGCAAAGATTTAACAGCACAACAATACATTGCTGTTTACTTCAAGATAGTGACTTACTTGAGAGTCTCTCCTGACATTGCTAAATTGTAGTTTTTCTCTGGCTCAGGCAGACTCTGAAAATCTACCAGGCAGGGGTGAAGCTTCTTGTTGTCGTCACGAAACTTGAAACGTGAATTGTGAAGATCGAAGTTAGCATTTTATTGTTAACAGCAAAGATAACCAGTGCTCTAAACACTTACTGGTCCATATGTCCATCCTTGTTCAATACGTGTGACAGCCCAGAGCTCGTGGCTGTTTTCTGCAAGTTTTTCTCGAATCCGCTCCAAGTGAGGAGGAAGAACAATCTGAAGAGAATAAAACATTCAGAGGATACAAAACAGCATGAACATGATGAAAATGCAGATTAAGCCCTTACTTGTATCGTGTCCACAGGGCAAGGAGTGAAGGCTGTGTGTGAAAGGGACTGAGTGGGACCCAACAGGTTGCGGACACCATCGAAATCATGCTTGTACTCCTTGATGGGCTCAATCCGCAACCGGTCCCGTGGCAACACTGCTTCATAGCATGGAGCATAGCCGGGTGGTGGGAGGAACTTAAAATCTCCGTGACGGCCTCCCAGAAGAAACCGAAACCTTGTGAAATTAGAAGAAAAGAAAGAGAATTTCTGTGTCATTATTACACAACAAAAAAATTAGAACAAAAAAGTACCACAGTGCTAGAATTTCTCACGTGACCCCTGCAGAAAAGCTGACCACAGGGAAGAAAAGGCCGTCCAAATTAAAGTTTTCAAACATGCCCTGGACAGGGTGGCCGTTGATCCGGAAGGAAATACTTGGGACGCTCAGATCCAAACAGCAGCTGACCACATCCTCTGCTGCAAGAATGTGCTGATTTGGTGAAGCAACATGACGCAGAACACGTCCTGTGGATATACAGATTGAGTAAATCAATGCTTGTCAACATAAATGGACTCTTAGTGTATTTGTAGGGATTTGATGAGAATATGTAGATAAAACAAAAATATTAACTGTCCAGTGTGACCAACTGCTTTGATTCACACATCATGTGTTTTACCTGACCAGAGGTGGAGGCCATCAAATCCATAAGAGTATAGATCATCACCGACTCCGTTTTCACCCCAGCCCTCCCCTCCCCCGGGGTAAGGACTGTAGCCCTCAGTCAGAGCCCAGCCCACACGCAGGTGATAAGGCTGAGCTGTGAGGAAAGGCTCAACATGGTCCACCATCACCTCAAAATACCACTTCTTATACTGAGTGGATCCTTCACAGGTTCCGAGGAAAATGTTGGGTCTCATGCTGAAACACAGATTATTATTATTACACATCAGAATGAAATGTATTAATTGTCAGGCTAAGATAAAGACAAAAAATATATACTTTGAGAAATTGATTTACCTGGTTGCATAATTGATGATGTTGGTCTGAAGCAGGAGATCGCGACCAGGAAGCAGATTCTCTGTGATGAGGTTCTGATTCGATCTTACAGCGACGCCGTTACACACACAGAGAGAGCAGAGTACATCCAAGACCTAATAATAGAGGACAGAAATGTAAAGGGACGGTTGTGGGTTCAGAGTGTTTCAAATACCGTTTAACGCTCCAAACCTTATGGTTGCGTCCATGTTTGTCCAACAGAGAGATAATGGACTTAATGTGATTCTCCTGGATGATATTCAGCACCTCCGGACTCTCGATCAAAACACAATACAACACCTCCAAGATTCCTGTCATGATAATATAAACATTAGAGTAACAACACTGATTCCCATATACAACAACATACTATTTTTCCTTTATCTAGTTTCTCTTAAAGTGGCCAGTGAAGCAATAGTCACTCAAACTGAATTTAACCAATTGTAAAGTGTCAGGATAAATAGAAACGCATAAAAACAATCACAATGCACTTGCTACAACCAAAACTATATGTGTGTTGTCACCTGATGATGCTTCAAGACGATCCAGTTTACTGACCAGCCAGTCAAGGTTGTCACAGAAAAGGGCACAGTTTGCACGATTGCCTCTGATCAACGAAGCTTTGTGAAAGAAGAAAGGCAGAGAATGCTGTGAACGTATTACAACTACAACGTTTCTAATCTTAAATAAAGCTGGACGCAGAGAACAATCATCTCAGGGTCATACCTAGCAATTCATACAGTAAGTTGACAATCTCCTTCCATGATTCTGCAGCTTCTTCCCCAGCATACTCTGAAAAGTGAGCTGCTGTGTTATAGACATTAAGTCTATCCACACAATCCAAGACAAGAGTTATCATTCCCTGTTAAACAAAAATACAGTTTTAAGGAAGATGAAAAAGAAAGGTTATTTAAAGACCAATCACCAGTTCTACCTCTTCTTGGAAAAGGTTCTGTCTGTTCTTGAGGGAGCGAAGCTTGAACTGTTTTTCCTCATGCTCCAGCTCCTCCTCGGGGGGTCGAAAGTAAAAAATGAGGTCCTGCAGAGAGAGCACTACTGCGTCCATTGGCAGAGATGGAGGGTTTGCTGATTTGTTTTTCCCACTCAAGGCATCTAGTCCCCTGGAATTATAAAAAGAACCACTTATCTACATGTCTGTAACAGAAATATTAATAAAGACTTTACAAAAGTTCAGTAATTACTTGATGAACTGGTGGAAGAGGCCTGTTGTGCTGTAAATCATTCTGGCAGCTTGGGACTCTTCAGTCTGAGATCTAGCCACTGTTAGTGCATCATCCATATGGCCCTCTTTATGAAGTATGGCCTGGAATTAAACACGCACGCAGCATGCTGTAAGCATTTGCCAACTTAATTATTTGATTGTAGGTTTTTTAAGTGCTTGGTTTTACCTTCCTCTTTAGAGGACCCAGGCGGGCAGATTTAGCATCAACAGCAGCATATGTCAGCCATAGTCCAGATGAAACATGCTGCACAAAGCACATAGACTCTCCGTATTTAATCTCAGGTGTGCCCATGCCTTCCACATCACGCTTCTGGGCCACTTCAATTTTCTCCTGCATGTTCAGTTAAAAATAGATCTTTATTAGTGCAATACTCGAAAAAAATGCTTTAAAATTCCAACACAGCAGCACAACAGACATGACATGTCAGTGACCTTTGAGATTCTGAAGCAGAAAGCTGACATCTTGGAATTTGCCTTTTCGGCATCAACCAAGAGGAGTCCCTTCTCCTCATCCAGAAAAAGGTATCGTCCAGTTGTTATGTGACGTATTCGAAAAGACTGTCCCCATTTAATGTGACTCCCACTCCAGCTACAAAAGTGCACAGAAGCTTGAGCAACATTAACTGGCACCATAAATGTATTGTCCTGATATACAGATTGTGGTGCTTACCCAATACGTAAGGGCTCCAGTCTCCATAGAGATCGGGCGTGACTGCACACAGCCCCTCCTTCATAATGAACAACTCTAAAAAAAACAAACAAACAAAAAAAAATGCACCTGAGCTTATGTTTCCAAGTTATTAGTGACAAATTATAACCTGCCAATCATCAGTTTATTTTTAGATTACAGATCATTGACTGTAATGAAAATCTGTTACATATTCACCAGAAAATCAAACATTAATGCCACCACCTGCGCTGGTCGTCCCCTTGGTCGGCTCCTGGAATTGCCAAACATTCGTCCATGTGACCATGGAAAAGCCTGAGCACATAGCCTCCGGACAGAAAACCTAGAAGAAAAATCAGATATCTACAATGTGAAGAGGTTTATGAACAAAATTTAGGTTCGTACAAAAACAGAACTGCCAACCTTCAGCGAGCTCACACCCTGACATCACTGGGGTCATTGTCCACAGTGTTTGCATGAATGAGGCATCGACCATCAAATCCCCGCTGGCGTAAGAGAGATGCTGAAAAAAAAGCACAAGTATGAGTAAAATGAATCATATTCAATAGTAAAAATCAGGAGTTAAGATGTATGTATGTAAATAAATGATGGTCACCAGGTAACGCTCTGAAGAAACACTGACAAGGATGAGGTCATCTCCAACCCTGACCTTCTCTCCCTCAGACCTCTGCTTGGAGGCTGGATGGATGGTCCACCAGCAGGCCTCCCCTGTGGCAGAGTTACAGTTCAGAAGCTGAAACGGGCAGGTGTGTGAAATAATCTGCATGAGAGAACAAGGCTACCTGTGGAGTCTTCCTGCAGGCCGACGTCAAAAGCCAACTTATCCGTCAGTGACCGGGACGTCGTCAAGCAGCTCAAGTACTGCAGCAGAGATGGGAGCAGTTAGTGAAATGAGATGAGACGTCACTCTCAGTGGGGCTATCGTGCATGTCAGGCGCGCTCACCATGCTGGAGTGAGTGTGTCTCAGGAGGATGGCGTGTCCGTACAGCAACGTTCTGTGCCCTCCACCTTGAGATGACTGGGGGAAAAAAACAGCAAAAACACCCAAAGGTTAAATCATCAATGTAAAGCTCAAGGTTTAGATTAAAAAAAGAAAAAAAAGTGTTATGTTTTTGTGTTATGTAGTTTAGGAACACTGTAATCTTGTTTGAGAAGGAGCAAATTTACCCATTTATCCAGGTCAACAGCCTACAGGGAAAAAGAAAGAGTCTCAGACTGAAATATAAACTGTGCTATATTATCAAATAATTTACCAATTGAATAGAAAAGAGCAATTTTTTAAGTCATATTCGCACACTAATTTTGCCTTACCTCATCCAGGGAGGTGTTGGACAGCATCTCCTGCAAGGCACGCACAGACAGGGACTGTTCCAAAATGAAGCAGCAGATAGCGAGATCTGGAGGGACATTCTGAAATACATGAGAACCTGTCAAACCTAGTACAAAAGTAGCACATGTGGCACCTGTATCCCTTCAATACCTGAGCATTAGAGGTGGTCTCAAGGAAACACAGGCGGTTCCCAAACCCTTCGCAGGATAGACACACTTTGATCTGTTCTTTAAGAATGGAAGCAGTGCACTGAAGCACCACATGGTCTCCCTGTGGAAGGAAAAGGGGGAAAAGAAGAAACATTTGAAATGAAAAATGTAGAAAACAAAACAGGAACTGTGATGGAATGAAAGAGGTACAGACTGACAGATTGTTACTTCAGTCAAAAACACCAAGGAAGTCAAGACTCTAATTGGATATAGAAAAATATTCACAAACCAGGTCTGTGACTTCATCTTTTTTATGGTTCTTTTTTAAAGATTAAGTTATTAATGGACTTACTATTATCATATTGCGACAAATAGATTAATATCATATATAACCAGTGCTTACTTGCAGAATTAAAACAAGCTGTAGAGTGAATAAATCTGGTATTAATTATTTGAGTGGGGGATTAAAAACAAAAACACAAATTAATAGCCAAAGTAAATATGCTACAAAGAACAGAAACTTATAAAACATTCAAACATTTTTCAGACACAGCTTTTCTTAACCTCGACCGGCTTTTGTCTTGACAATGAATTTCTCTCTGTCTGTCTGTCTGTCTGTCGTGACCCAGCTCCGTGTTCCCCCCACTGGCACCATGACATCAGCCACTCCCACTCTCACCCCTGACTCTCTATTTCAAGCCATTGCACCTGCTGTTCACACGTCCTATTCTGGAAGGCAACAGGCATTTCGGATTTAGGATTTGATACAGGGGGGAAAATGACTGCAGCCAGTCAGCTGAGTGAATTTGTTGGGATGAAAAACATTGAAAAATATTTGAATAGAGTCTGAAGGACTTCCCTTTACAATAACTTCTGTACTGCCTCTGCAGACTCTGTCATATCAATGTCATATCTTTGTATCCTGGATAAAATTAAAGTAAAAATTTATTGATCTTTTTCACAATGTCAGACTGAAGAGAAAAAGAAATTTAAAAAAACCTTCCACATGGGCTTTAATAAGCAGGTGCTTAAATGGGCCAAGCTCTGAACCTGTTAATCTTTACACTGTAAATATAGAACTCGGGAACACAAGCAAACTGACAAGAGCTTTATGCGACATTGCTGACATATTTTTTAACCTCCCTCCAGTCACTCATCAGCAGCTAAAAAACAAATATTCGAATGTCTTAACACAAATCCAAACATCTCTGCCAGATTTACTATGAATAAGTCACCATTAAGCAGATAAAAGCCACAGGAGACATGGTCTATAGGTCACAAGCATCTCTCTCATGCTAACATCAAGGCTACAGTTACTAAAGTCTACTGAAACGGTAGATGAGCCATCAGCTGAGTACCTACGGCAAGACCATAATGCAGTTCTGCATCCTATTAGCAGAGCGATCACCCCAAGGACAGTGTGGCAGTGAGTAATGTAACAAAAATAAACAGGATTCATTGGACTGATAAAAATATTTTCCACTAAACCATTTGGCACTTAAACTTTAAAATAATAAAAACTGAAATTCCATTTTAACCAAAAGTCTCCTGAGTAAATAAATGTCTTTAGCCTGAAAAAGAGCTTGAAGTTAAAGGAGGTGAGAACAATCAGACACCCTGTGGTGCCATCTGACGTCTGGCAAAATCATCTTCCTATAATCAGAAACCATAAATGGTTGAGATGCAGTTTGACATAAATATTTCTATATTATACTGTTTACAGGGCTTATTAAGAATAAAAAAAAATACTTTTACAGCTGCAAAAAGAAAAAACATAAATACAAACAAATCTCTGTAATGGGAAGGTTATAAAACTTTAAGGTCTCATTTTTGTTGTTTAAAGTCATGTCAGAATCACCATTTTATTTGAGTTCAGAGGTTCGTGCTGTCATTATTACTTAATCAGGCATAATTCACTGTTAAACAGTTCGGCCATGAATGCAAACTACTTTATGAATCTTAAATTGTTTTGACTTTGAACTATGTATGTGCAACTGTGACAGTGACAGAACAAATGTGAGTATATAAATAGATAACAATGCCAACAAAAGCAGCCACCTGTCCTTGTCATTCTGTACTCAGAGAACGTAGAAGTTAAACATAAAGTAATAAAGACCATAACGCTTTATCATCCATTATTCAAACACAATAAACTACTGACCATTCATCGTGACTGTGTAAGTTTAATAACGGTTGAGAGAGTGTGACAGCATCACTTACAGTTCGGAGGAACTGAATCTCTTCCTCTCCATCTGCTCCTTCGGCCATCCTTTAAAAGCAGTAAGTGGAACCTTGAGAGAAAGGTTCCACTTTACAATTTTCTTTTTTTCCTTACTCTTTCCTTCAGTTTAATTCCTGGCTCCTATTGTAATGTTGGCGGAGCCTTCAGAAGGGCACAGCTGGGGCCACTTTCTGTCTGGCTGTAGCTTGAGGCAGAGGGATGGACCATTCACTGCAACATCATCAGGAGGTGGAGCAAGCTGACAAATCTGAAACAGTGTCAGGTTATGTGTCAGGTTATGGGAATTCTGCCATCATTTCAATCACATCTAAACAATCACAGTCAAAAAAAAAAGGGGAAAAAAGGCAATAACATTGGGTGAGGATTTCAAACTTATTACATTATTGTTCTACTGAAATATTTTGAATTTAGTCTTGTTGTGAGTTGGCTTCTAACTTTATATAATCTAATTATTGTTACTTTTTTCTTCCTGTTCCACAAACTCGGCCAATACAGAGATTTAAAAGTCACATAATAAAATGCATAAATAATATAATATGATTACACTGAGAATACACTCGAAGTCAAGATGTTGGTTTAATTATTGTGTTTAAATTATAATATAAACATGTTTATTTTACAATAAATAAACATTTAAAAAAATAACTAAGCTAAGAATATATTGTGTTATCCCATGACCTAGATAGTCTTAGCACAATAAAAGTGAATCTCACCTTTACCGCATGATAAGATTATAGCATATGGATTTAACTGAATCTAGAAATATATCAGCAAAAAAAGAAAAAACTTTTTACAAAGTATTGGGTGAAGAAAAGTTAATAAAGTACATGTTTTCAAGACGTTAATATCCATGTTGTTTAGTGATGAGGAACCACTTCTCTACAGAGGGCAGTAGAGCGCCCCAATGACATACCACGGAACCTGGTTTTAGTAGAAGAAGAAATCGGTGCATCGATTAAATACTTCCCCATTCTTAAACAAAACACTATCGGAATCAGGTGAGTGCAATTTAAAATAGTTCAACAAATTTTGTCATACACACCAATAAAAATATAAACAAGAGTATCGTGATTAGATTGACATCATAAACACGCTAAAAAATTGCTTTAACTGGCTATAACATAGCTTTTTAAATAGCGCTACAGTGACAGCGTTACTACACTGAATAGCTAATGTTTTGACTTGTATCCTTCAGAGTGTTTACTTCTTGGACTTTATCAGTCACTGGACCACTACATTTATTAAAAACCAAATCCTGCACAACTGTGAACGCTTCAAACGTTGGCCTGACTTTTATATGTGTTTATATCTTTTCTACGCAAAGGGAGGTAAATAGAAGAATGGATGCCTTAGCCCATATGCTTACAGAGCCACTTGATCCAAAAGAAGAGAGTGTTGGACACATCACAGAAGAATGCACGCTTGGAAACTGTAGAGTGAACCTTCCAGAGGATCTTCTTGAGGATGTCAGTTTAATTGTCCACAGCCCAGTGTTAAAATGTCACCCTCTGTTAATGGTCATTCAATTACATGCGTAATTTGCATTACAGATATTACATAATAATGATTCCATTTGGTTTACAACAGCCTGACATTTTCTTTTCGGTGATGAGCGAAAGCACCTGGAGCGAAGTACTGTCGGATTCTCAGAGACGGCACCTTCGACAATTTTTGCCACAATTCCCTGAAAACAATGTTGACGAGCAGGAGAGCACCATCAGTGACCTATTCAACAACAGAAATTTTAACTTTGGAAATCCTCTTCATCTCGCACAGAAATTATTCAGAGGTGCTCCCAAGTGTTTGTCAAACCACTAGTACTTAATATAAGTAATATAATGCAACTCCGTGCGATTTTCTGAATGTTGTCATGATTATCCTCTTCCCATAGATGGGTTCTTCCACCCAGAGGTTGTCAAATACCGACAACTGTGTGCCAAGTCCCAGAGAAAGCGACAGCTGTACTCCCTTCAGCAGTATTACCACAAACTGGTGAAGCAGATTCTGGTCTCTAGAAAGGTATGCTTTCTAAATAAAATCAATGTTTTGAAAATGTATATAAGGGTAATGTGTGTCCCAAAACATCATACACAGACTTTAATTTATCTTTTTGTTGTAGGAATTACTGGAGTTTGCAGTGCACAATGGTCTTGATTTTCCACCAAAAAGAAAGTTACTGTCTAAAACACATGCTGAAATACGGGAACAAAGAATCAGAAAGAGAATGAGCCGCATTTTAAAGGAGGTTAAGACTGAATGTGGAGATAGCAATGCTTCCTCGGATGATGATGGTTTGTAGAAGACCATGATGTTTAACAGCCAATATTTGAGAAAATATGCAATTTCACTAAATTTACCTCTAAATTTATCTCATTCTTGCTTCCAGACATGTCATTATGGGCCACAACACCACAGTCGCCGTCTTCTCCAACTCCTACTGTGTCACTTAAAATTCTTCCTAGTCTCTCCACCCAAGACATGAAATCTACTGGTGAGCAATAACTGAGATGGTACTCTTTGATTATTCAATCAAAACTAATTTTTAAGGAAGTTTATTTTTTATACACAGATAAAATAGAACTAGGAGAGCAGGACTTGAGAACAATGCTGCAAAACCATAAAGAAAAAAGGAAGAGGCAGCCAGTAAGAAAATGCTTTTTTTTTTTTTTTAATTATACTTATTTAGTGTACTTTTTTGGTACTTTGTGTATTCCATTAATGTTTAACATATTCAGGACCATCCAGATTTGATGACCTCAGATATCAATCTTGGAGATATACTTTCTAGAACCAATTTTACTCGGAAAGGGACTTTACGTAAGTATAAAGGGTTTCAGAGCATTATTAGTTCTAATGACTAGTACATTCTGTTGTTGAGTTCGTGGTATCCTTTCACCCTCAGCACTCTGTGATTTGACTCTGCCGAAGAAAAAACTGAAAGATGAGAGAAGGAAGAAGAAAATAAGGACAATAAAAGTCGAAACTGAAGACTGTGAAGCTCTTGCACCGTCAGACTCTCTAGCACCACCAGCAAACATCATGAACTCTCTCCCAGACACGCCATCGACTCCGCTGCCCAATATCAAGGAAGAGTGAGTCTAGTGCTGTATATGTGCCAAGAATTGAATCTTGTGTGTAACTAATGTAATATCTATCATGGTTGCAGGACTGTGGAGGAGGCTCAGACTGGCCCTGTCATAGTCGAAGAAATTGCTGTCAGTTTCTTCAACTTGTTGGAGAGCATCTTGAGAGCAGACATCCTCAGCAGTACTTCAGTGGTATGTACTACATGTATATATACATACGTACATACGTACATTTATTTATTTTTATCTTTTTTTATTTGAATGTGCTCTAACAATAAATCGCAACATTTAACTGTTGATCATAGCTGGAGGATAAGGTTCAGACGTGGCAGGCATCTCCAGCCAGCTCTCTGAATGTGTGGTTTTCAGCTGTTCCGTGTTGGTCTGATCTGGTTGTTCAGGCCCTGCAGTTCCTGGCTGGAGAGACCAAAGGTGGGAAGCAATATTGCATGAACTGTAATGATCAGACCGTTTTTTCTGCAACCCAAGCAAACATAATCCTTGTGTTTTCCCCGAACATCATCGTTCAGATGGTATGATGGCTCTCCCCAGTGGCTTTTCTCCATTTGTGGAATTTTCTGATGAAACTCAACAGTGGAGGTGGATTGGTAAGAAAGACAGAGTAGTCAAATTCTCAATGAATGCAGCCACACATATTAAGAGTGCTTTTTCTATGAAGTTTAAAGTCAACCTCTTGTTCTTAAGGCCCTACTCAGGATGCAGAGAAGGATATCAGTGCTCTCTGTCAGCTGTGGCTGGACTCCAGAGATTTGGTCGTCAAGGTAGCGTCCTTAAAATGCACTTTCAACTTTAACTGAAGTATTTTTTGAAACAGTTCTGTTTATTCTAAGCCTTTTTTCTTTCCACAGACAGAAAATGAAGACATGTCAGAGATTAATTCTCCCACACCTAGAGTGTAAGATTATGTAATTGATGTGAACACGATCTTCTTAATCGACTGAGTGGTATAGCAGCATTGTTGTGATGATTAACACAGTCTCTCAAACCCAGCAGTTCAACCGACTATGTGGTGCGGCCTAGTACGGGGGATGAGCGACAGGTGTTTCAGATCCAGGTTTGTGTGTGCTACTAGAAATCCTTTTTATCACGTTTTCTTTGTTGGGATTCTCTGAACCAACATGCTTTTTGCGGTTTATTTTTTTAGGAGCAACAGAGATACAACCAGCCACACAAAGCCTTCACTTTCAGGATGCATGGCTTTGAGTCCGTGGTGGGGCCTGTCAAGGGAGTTTTTGATAAAGAGATGTCTCTCAACAAAGCCAGAGAACACACGCTGCTCCGCTCAGACCGACCGCCATATGTCACCATTCTGTCTTTGGGTCAGATATTTTTTTTTTTGTCTTAAGTTTATTATTTGGTGTAAACAGGAACAGTATTACAATTTTGACTGTTTGACTTTGACTTTTGTTTTTTTCATTGTTATTATTATTAAGTCCGTGATGCAGCAGCAAGGTTGCCTAATGGAGAAGGAACGAGGGCAGAGATCTGTGAATTGTTGAAGGACTCACAGTTCCTGGCAGCAGATGTCACTAGTGCACAGGTTGGATTTTTACATCGACCCGGGCTTGTTTTCAATTTCTTAACTTGTTTCTGAATATTTTTTTCATGAAAAACATTTTATGATATAGGTGAACACAGTTGTCAGTGGGGCACTGGATAGACTACACTATGAAAAAGACCCCTGCGTCAAGTATGATATCGGCCGCAAGCTCTGGATTTACCTGCACCGCAGTCGCAGTCAGGAAGAATTTGGTAATCATTGTGTGCTTATTCACGTGAAGATCTTCTATCCTGCAGCTTTATTTCACACAACTTCTATTAAAATATTACCTCTGTAGTATTGTTTAACTTATTTTATGGTGCATAGAGTTTAGATATTTTAAAATTGCTGGTTAATTGTATTTATTTTTTGCTCCCAGAGCGGATTCACCAGGCTCAAGCTGCTGCAGCCAAAGCAAGAAAAGCCTTGCAGCAAAAACCTAAACCTTCATCGAAGCCTGTGAGTCTCCTCCTGCTAGTTCTCTGAGATTTATGTCTATTTTCTCTCTGAAAGATGCTATTAAAATTTATCATGTCATTTTCCCTTTTAAGATGCCATCGGTACATTAAAATTTAGTTACAGTATGATGGTAATGTAGATTTATTCTCATTATGTGCTTCAAATACATTTCATCATCAGAAATCTGGAAGTAAAGATGGGGCCAGTAAAGGACCTGGATGTCAGGAAGGAGGGCAGGACATTACCTGTAATCCCATGTCACCTGCCCCTACTACACCTACTGTAACCACGTCTGGGACCCCTAAATCCCCCCTGCCATATACTATAGCCACTACACCAACAAAGAGTGGCCTCCCTGATTCAGTCAAATCCAGTCCAGGGTAGGTGTGGCTCAAGACTTGTAAAACATGTTTATATTCTTGTGTTTTGCTCTTTGGTAATCATGAACGTCTTCCCTCTTATCTCCCAGTGTTCTTCTAGTTTCTCCTCCATCTCTACCCCAGCTGGGAACCATCTTACCCAGCACCCAGTCCAGTCCTCCAGTTTCACAGCCAGTCACATCCCAACATGCGGCCAGGATAGTGAGTCACCTGGCAGCAGGCTCCCTCCCTCAGGTCCGGATGGTTTCTACCCCATCAGGCCTGGCTTCTTCTGCAGGAAACCAGCAAGCAACGCTGGTACATCAGACACCCCACCAGATCAGGATGCCAGTGTCAGTATCAGCCATTTCACAGGTATGCACATGAAAACTGCACTTTTTTTTTTTAGTTTACAGAGAGAGGGGTTATTGTAAATGTATAATTAACTGTGCATACCGCACATCAACAGGCAGTGGTCTCTATGCCTCTGAGGAGTCAGACTGTGAGCAGTCCAGTCCAGGTGCCAACCACCCTCTCTGTGTCTGCTGTAGCTGTGGCCAAACCTCAGACTGTCTCACCTGGTAGTCCCAGTAACAACACTGCCTCTCCTGCTGTCCTCCAAGGTGTGACCAGCCCAAATATCAAACAGGTGAACCAGTTGGTTTCTGCTTCTATGCTTGTAAATTATTCTGCTTCTAAGTTATTCCTTTTTTCAAACCTCCTGCAGGATTATTAGTGGGGTGACACTTACACAGTTTGAAACAAATGTTGAGTCACTGCAATAATAACCAGGCAGTGAAAATACATCCACCATCATCAAAGCTGTCACACCTATAAAAGGGACAGTATTGACAGAGGCCCTGTAGCTGCCCCTATGCCCTGTAAGGTTACACTGTAATGTTGAGCGTATCCCAGGATTCTTCAGGGTAGAGGCAGAAATACAGTCTCCACAGGTCAACGGTGCAGATCTAATTGCATGTCTTGTAATCATGCATGTTGTAAAGGCTGGTGATGGCTGTACTTAGCTGTCAATGTGGTGCTTTTGTTTTAGGTGTCCATCACAGGCCAGTTAGGAATGAAGAGTCCAGGAGGCACAGGGATCCCAATTACTGCTACAAATCTGCGCATCCAGGGTAAAGACGTCCTACGGCTTCCGCCATCGTCCATCACCACTGATGCTAAAGGACAGACGGTGTTGCGGATCACCCCAGACATGATGGCCACTCTGGCCAAATCCCCGGTTGCAACTGTCAAACTCACCCCTGAATTCCTGAGCAGTGCCACCGCAGGCAGCAAGAGCATCTCAGCAACTCTCCACGTGACACCTCCACAAGCATCACCCTCATCTGCTTCAGGTGCTTTATCCTGCACGGCAGAAGTACAGACCAGTAAAGCAGCCCCTGTGGCCTCCACCCTGCTGAAGGCGGCTGGAGATACGGCCATCCGCCTGATGCCCACGCTGGCTGTGGGTGACCAGAAGGCAAGGACTTTCTCCACCGTCTCCTCTCCTGATAAGAGCGGCACCACCATCCGGATAATGCCAGGTCTCGGCGTCATCCCACAAAAGCAGGGCCAGACCATCACAATGACGACCACCAGTGGCAGTAAACCCCTCATGGCATCTACATGTGCCAATGTCGTTACAATGGCAGCCAGCGTTGTGGCTGGTGCTAAGGGAATTACTGTAGCTCCAGGGGTCTCAGGGTCTCCTCTCACTCTAGGAACAGCGACAGCTACTGTGCGACAGGTCCCTGCTACGGTGGTTACAACACAAACGGTAAAATAATTGTCCTGTTTTTGGAAAAGAAACTAATATCAATTCAGCCTTCAGGGGTCGCTGTTGTCATTGTACATGAAACTGCCTTTTCAACACCCTAGCTATTTAATTTTTTTTCTTAACTCTTTTTCTTTGAAAAAAATTGCCTTTCACACCACTTCTGACCTGTATTGTCTTTTCCACTGCAAATTGTCAAACATGTCTGTGATCTGTAATTACAGGGAAAGCTCCCCGCACGGATAACAGTGCCGCTCTCAGTCCTTAACCAGCCGCTGAAGAGCAAGAGTGTGGTGACCACACCTTTGGTAAAAGGAAGCATTAACACAAAGTAAGCCTCGTCAAGGATAAAACACAATTACAGCCTAGTTCTTATAGTAAAGATATTTAACTCCCAAATCAGTTGTGTTATTTATACTATTTTAACATAAATATTTCTTTGACTGTTTTCTATTTTCTTTCTCTCTTGCTAAACAGTATCAGTGGTCTGGGCAGGAACATCATCCTGACCTCAGTGCCTGCTGGAACAAAGCTGATCGCAGGGAACAAACCAGTCAGCTTCGTCACAGCTCAACAGTTTCAGCAGCTTCAGCAGCAAGGACAGGCCACACAAGTGAGCGTACTTCTTGTTTTCCATCTGGAATTGAATATAACGTTCAGAAATGGGATTAAAACTCCTGCGTTTGTTTAGGTCCGCATCCAGACTGTCCAGACGCAGCAGCTGCAGCAGCACGTGGCTACAGGCTCCCCGAAGTCTGTTTCCACAGTCGTCGTCACAACAGCACCTTCGCCTAAATGTCCACCAGACCCCCCACCTCCAGCTCAGTGACCTTCAGCTCTTTTGACATTTGGCTCTTTGGACCTTCTCACGTTGTTTAATGCAAAAACTAAGATTTACCTTCTGTAAAAGGCATTTAGTATTTGAAATAAAAAGTTTGTCGATAATATCACCAGTCTGTCTAGATTGCCCTGTCACTTTGTAACTAAATCATGAAAGTGAAGTTTAAAATTTTACGTCTCTCTTTATTTCTTTGTATTTAGTTTTTTTTAAAATTTGGATTACATGCATCATCACATTTTACTTGAAAATTACTTGGAAACAAAGAGTTTGGCTTCACCTGGGAAAATTTTGTAAAAAAGACTTCCTCTGAAACATTTGCATCATTTTAATCCTACAAGTAAAATAAAATTATAAATTCTGACTGCACATTCACTCTTCGTCTGACGCTTCCAGCAAAGCTTTCTGGGAGCTGTTGTTGGAGGTCTTTCTCATTCCGATCTCTACTTCACCTCCTCTTCCCGACATTCGATTCACTGTCCTGTTAAAAAAAGGATCGGAGATTAGACATGGACAAAAACTGCTTCATCACACACCTGTGAGGGCCTTGTACTGTATGTTTTGTGTTCACTAATTCTCTTACGAATATTTTGCTTTAGCCTAAAAACTATCCTCAGATGTGAAATATGTTTGGCTTCATTAGCACGAGAAAAGGATTAAAAGACAACAGTAAAAATGGCATGAATAACAGGTTGTGGCTGCATTTTTAGACTGACAACCTGGTTATTTATACAGTCACACAGTGGTTGAACTTCTTTTTGTTGTTTGCCGTCCCTACAAACTTCCTCATATTTTCCAGAAAACTGAAGTTGCAGTCACACAAGCACGACAGGCCGTTGGTTGGCCTCACTAATGTAATTCACTGACACGTTTGCTCATTGATCCTAATCGTGCAGGCTGCAATGCAAAGTGTCTCACCACCAGACTGTAGAGGAGATACAGGCAACCAAAAGCATGGCCACTGCTAAATGCCAGCAGAAGCACATGGTGACGAACATCACGTTGTCGTGCTGGGTCAGGTCCCACTCGGGTCCACTTAGCGGGTAGAGTACGAATCCAATCTGAAACAACAGAGATGAGTAAACATTTAGAAAGTCACCCAGTGTGGCTGTTCAGCTGTGAGACCTACCTGGTAGAACCACGTGCCCTGCAGGATGAACATGCAGCTCCCAAAGAGCTCCAGAATAAAGTTGTCTCTGATGAACACCTCCAGCATGATGCTGGCCGACCCGCAGAACACGGCCACCAGCAGCAGGGTGTGAATGTGAGCATCCAGTGCAGCCCGGTTGTGCACGTGGTAATAGAACAGGAACCCTAGGAACGCAGGGCAAGGCTCGGGTCAGACGGACATGCTCGGGAAGGGAGAAGCAGAACATGACACCTTTACACCTCACCTTCAACAAAAAGAGCCACAGAGAGGGCAAGGCGGTCCACGCCGACCGGCACCAGCCTGCAACCTGTCCTGACGAGCAGGACTATTCCATAGATCCCGAAGAACAGGTACATGGTGCTGTGCTGCCAGTTCATCAGCTTAACCCAGGCGTGGTGCTCTCTGTCATAGAGGTGGGCGTGCGGCCCGCTCACCACAAACTGTTCCACCATTATACCTGCGCAGGGACGAGCACAGTCACACCAGACGGGAGCGCTGGCGATGCTGGTGATGGGATCTCGGAGAGGACCACTCACCCACAAACGAGGCGAAGCACGCCAGGCCTCCCTCCACGTAGTTCATTTTCTTAAAGGAAGGTGGCGCCGTCGGCCGTCCTCTGACCTTGTTTCTCCTCCAGTGGTGGTTGAGGGCGCATTTGACTGTCAGCCATATGCCAAACAAGAAGAAAAAGCCGCCAGGGATGGCATGTCCTCCGAAGTTGGCCATGCTTAGGCCTGGAAGAGCAGACAGTCAAGCGCGCTTGGTTTCACCTGAGAGGCAGAAAGTTGACAAGCACATGAAGCCAAAAGAAGAAGGGATCATGAAAAGAGCTGACAGCCTGCTGATTTGTCTAACAAATGGAAATTCAAATCAAAACAGGGCTGCCGTTGGGCCTGGACGTGCTGCTAATTAACATTTAAATGCTGATGTTTACCCAAGGTCCAGCAGGAATGTTCACAGATAAATATTTAACAGTGCCTGTGATCTGTGTCACTTCCTGGTGTCGTCAGCTCTGTGATCATGAGGGATGGGTGTGTTCAGATTCTGCATGCTCAGCCAGACAAGTTTTTCCTGGTTGTCTCCATGCTGTATCTAAACCTGTGTCACAGTCAGGCAGCAGGTCCTGTAGCGCGACCTGTGCTTCAAACCTGTAGATCCAATACCTGTTCAAGTCAAACCGGTGATCCAGGAAACAGCCCCCCCGGGGCTGCACAGGAACACAACTGCACAGATGTAACGTTGGAGAGAAGATCCAGTACGTACCTTATCCCCTGCTGCTGTCCCCTCACCACGCAGAACTCCAGGGAAATCTTTGACACTAGCAGCTGTCTGTGTGTGGACTGGCAGGGCTGTCAGGGACTGTGCACACCTGTTGTCTAAACGCCCCACCTGTAACTGACGTAACGGCAAAGCTCCGCCCTGCGCTCAGATTGGTTTCCAGGACTGAGGGACGTCCTCTTGGGACTCTGCTGCAGCAATGGTGAAGCAAGAAAACAACACCTGACCTCAAACTGTGGGGTTATTTTAAGTTTGTTTTTTTAAATTTTATTTGTCTTTGTTTTATAAAGCACATCCTCAAAAAATGACAATAATCAGAACAATAACACAGGTGGATTAAATGTCCCAAACAATAACAAAGCCAAAAATAAAGGTCAAATTAGCTTTTCCTTATTGCCCGCTGGAGTTAATGTGTAAGCTCAGGTGTGTGTTTATGGAGGGCAGCAGCACTCCAGCAGGTTCCAACGTGAAGGAAACTTTGAACCCACTGATAGCTTTTAGTGCCATCATCTCCATGTTTAGGTGAGGGTCATTTCTAAAGTCCAGGTAGTCACCAGAGGGAGATTTACACGACACAGACCAACAAAAGCTAAGGCCTCAAAACAGGCCTGGCTCTGTGCACGGCTGGGCTATAATATTGCGCAGAAGAGTTTCTTCTCTCTAAAGGGGTTCTCAGAGGAAGGCACTGGGGTCACCAAAGGGTCCTCCTTGGCGTGATTCTCACAGTAGGCCATCAGATCTGCTGCGGCCTTTGACACCTGGAGGAAACCAAAGACTTTATCAGTATTAAACATGGCAGCATGTTTGATGCTGGTATGAGCGTCTGTCCTCACCCACCATCATCCTCTCTATGTTCACCTCCAGTTTCAGCTGTTCCACTGTCTTCCGGGCATCTGCGATCTTGGCCATGTTGTTGGACATCCCGTACCTTCCCGATAAACTCTGACAGCCTGTAAAGAAAAATATCAAATATGATGTAATAAAGCAGGAAGTGTCAGCGAGCATTGCCCCGCAGAAGCAGAAGCAGAAGCAGAGGCAGAGGCAGAGGCAGAGGCAGAGGCAGAAGATGGCTGCGCTCAGCAGAGGAGTGTGGTGGTGTTGCTGAAGGTTGCCGTCAGGGTTGCAATCTGTTTCAATTTGCTTGTTAATTCTGCTCCCTGGGCCTCAGCTGCAAGTGGCACAGGGAGGGTCTCCAGGGGGGAGGGCAGGGGAGGCCGATCAGCTACACGAGGGAAGGCGTCCGCTCAGTTAGACAGCGAGTGGACCTGAATTAATAGAACATATGCTCAAAGACGCAGATGCAGCGATGATGCCGTCAGTCGCCCAACAGCGGTTTCCGCTGATTGCTGCTGGGTTGTGAGCGTTCTGTAATCGGATCAGCCAAGACGCTGATCACACCCATGCAGAAGATCAGTCAAGTCAAAGGTGTGATGAGAAGCTAATTGAATTAGCAACAATAGAGGGTAGAATTCACTTCTATTCACTTGTGATTGCTAATATTTTCAGCTTGGGTGCAAAAAAAAAAAAAAAAAAATACGTTGCCATCAATCAGCACAAATTCTGCACAAGAAAATGTACATTTTCTTGTCCTAAAATAAAAAAAATGAACAAAAGAAAACTACTCACCTCAAGAACAGCCTCAAATCTCTGCTCTCCCGTCTGTAACAGGTTCCTCTGTCCCTACTTACAGAACTGAATGAGGTGAAGGTGATGGTGAAGACAACGAGGAAGGCTTCAATTGGTCCCCTTCTTTAAATGACAAGCTGCGGTTCTGCCCACAGGATGGGTAGAACCGCAGCCGAAGACAACCTGCGGTGTGACCTTCATCTCCTGAGGCTCCCCAGCTCACCGACCTGAGAGAACACGTAAACCTGTAAGTGTCGACGCTCCACCTTCTCCAGAGAATTATGATGGTTGTTTATCTTGACTCTCATTAATTCTATTATTTACCTTTAATATTAAGTTTGTTTTCTATCTAAAAACATTTTCTGTTACTGATAGCCCTAACACTTTAAATATGTAGATAAAATTTGTAGAAGTATACATGAATGATATCTCTTTAGAATGTTTTAAAGTAGACTTGCTTCCTGTATGTGGCTGGTTAACGTCTGCCCAGAGCATCTCTGCATATGCTCACCGGGGTTGGGTTTTTATGAAGCTGTGACTTTTCCCTGTTACCTAATTATCCATCTTTATCCTTTTAACTGCTGCCCATCTGTACAGTGCATGTGCTTGTGCATGTGCATGTTATTCCACACCTCAGCAGGGGGTAAAGTGGTGGCGTTATGGAGTTAAATGTCAAGTGCCTCATTAACATTTGTTTCTCTGTCTCGCTTGGTGGAGGATGCGGGCCGGCAGGACTAAAGGGAGCTGCTCTGTCACTAAACGCTGCACAATGCCACAAGCGTGCACTTGTGTTGCATAATGCATGTGAGGGGCCAGGAAGCGGTTGTTGCTGATGGCTTTTTCAGTTTCAGGCCATTCAGGTGGGTCTAATTGTCCTTTGTGATGTCTGAATGAATCCAGAGACCTGTGTGGAAAACAGGTAGAAAATAACAAACAAGGTAGGAAAACAGGTAGAAATAGAAAACATGTCCATAGTGATGTCTGAAAATTTCTCTATCCTTGCAGGGAATTTGGTAGTCAGAATAATTTTTCTGCTGTTGGCCAATGGACAGTAATATACTTCAGAAACAATCTTTCAACAGAATCCTATTACTTAATTATAAGATGTTGCTGCTGTTTTAAATGTAATGTGAATGAGATTTCTCAACTGTTTTTTTTAACATTTGTTGCCTTACTTTAATTAAGAGATCTCGGAAAAAATTGTGAGTATGCCAGTGATTCAAAGCAGCAATGAAAGACTTCAATTTATGTCAAACTTAACTTCCGAAGGTGTCGGCGCCAGGTGGCGCTGTTGTGCAGATGTCCTCTTAAAAGGGAGCGCCGGGTTCCCCGAGTAGACAACAGCGTCTGAGCTCATAATTCTGTTTCTACATAATATGCTCTGTAACCTCTGCGTGCACTCAGTATTTAAGTAAAAACACTGTTGTGAGAAGAAAAAAAAAATCTACAGAGGCAGACATGGATTACGTTCTGTATAATCCCAGATTAGAGTGGAAGTGGGTGTTCAGAGAGACCTGGTCAAGCATTAGTCTGCTGAGACACATCAAGTAGTGAAAATTGTGAAGACGGTCAAGACAAAAGTCCCATTAACTCCCATCAACTAATTAGAGGTATTTTAAAAATCTCCAGAATAAAAAAATAAACTAAATAAAAATGCCCGCAAATCAACACTCATACAATATTTGTTGTTATACGTTTAATTTTCCTGATATTTTTGGCCTGTTTGAGCGCATCGCTGCGCCGGTCAAAGTCAAAATGTGATTTTTGTTGATCACAGTATAGGTTTCACAACACGGACCTGAAAGTTCGTATGATTCAGGCCAGCCTTCATGAGCATGATTGCAACTAAAATAAATAAGCAATTAACAAAACACTCTCTGGGGTGCATGCAACATTATAGAACACAGGATTAAATATGAACTTAAAAGTGCTTGAGCTGAACCTGAATATTTCACAAGAACGAGAACAGCTAAGGCAGTTTGGCTCGGTGCACAAAGACAAATGAACTTCGGTGAAGGTTTGAATGTTCACGGATAAGAACTGAAAACGCTCACATGAGCAAATCCACAAAGTCATCATTCAACTCAAGACAGTAACAAACGTTTTGCCATATGCAAGACAGCAAGATTCATGTCCACTGAATTTCAAAAGCTGTGGGGAAAAATAATGTCATTTATGAAAAACAATGTAAATATTAGCTCTAATAAAATGAAATTAGCATGATTAAGAGGGTTTAGAGGGGATACACATCTTGCCATCTAAGCATTGGTGATCTTTAAAAACTGGTTGGAGTGTAATCCCTGCTCATAACAGCTAAAAGAAACCTTCTCAACTCATGGTTTTACAGCAGAACCTGGGATTGATCACCGCAGCTAAAACGCTGGCGTGTGGATGCTGAAGCCACACCAATTCAACCACCGCTGCTAGTGGTTTAGAAACATGCTCTGCAGTGCCCCCTAGAGGCAGAGTGCAAGAGTTCAACCTGCCTGCTCGTTAACAGTATAGATGTTCACTGTGTCTGATTTGAGTTTTCTAAGGGTAAAAATGTGTTCTAGTGTTAAAGTTTGACAGATTTCTGACAGTGAATTTAAAAGTTTCCACAGTGGGACAAAAAAAATGTGCCAAGATGCTTAAATAACATTCTATCTAAATATAATAAATTAATCCTAGACGTGCATTTGTGAGCATACAACTGCCTTCAGAACCCCGAAGAGATACCTCTAATTTCACTCCATTTCTATAAGAAAGAAGTTGAAAGGCTCATCCTACATGTCATATGCAGTTTGTCTGCAGTCAATGCTGCAGCCAGCAAATACTTATTTTCTACCACCAGCGAGGAGAGAAGGCACACCGATTCCAGATCTCCTGCCGACTGCTGGACTGAAGAGATTTCCTTCCAAAATGGCCAGATTGGATAACTCACGTGTATTAATTTAATGAGCTACTGTAGTGTCCGTGGAGGGACTGCGGCGTTTATTTGCCCCTCTGACGCACGACCAGTCGATGCAGTTTCTCACAGTTGTCCAGCCTCATAGACTCTGCCTTCTGCTTTAATCGCTCATCCCGGTACAGCTGACCCAGGTTGGCCAGGTCGGATTCTGAAAGGGAGTGCACACAACGTACTTTTGAGACATCTGCATACATTCAGGTATTTGTCTGCTGTCTGGGATAAGCACAGATGGATGAAATGATAAATATGTTAGTCCTGCTTTACACGAACGTAGGAATATGTTGAAACAGCCACTCTTTCTCTCTATAATGGGGTATAATCTACCTGCTGACACCTGGAGAGATCAAAACACACAATCCTCAGCTATTCTATACAGATCTTCTTGCATGGTTGCAGTTGCCAGGCAACCAGTGGATACTTGCCCCAGCTAAAGGTGTAGCGTACAGTGCGCATGGAGTACAGTTGGTCATTGTCTTGCTCAGATTCAACAATACAAAGTGAGTTTGAAGTGGGACTATCATGTGACAGTAAACTTAGTGGCAGCTTTGAAAAGTTTCTGATCAGTTGCCAGCACACGATGAAAATTATTAATGTGGCTCCTTTCTATACATCCAGTCCAGCCAGATTATTGCTAAGACATGTAAAACACAGCTAAATTCAGGCCTTGCACAAAAGATGGATCAGTCATTTCAAAATAGCCGTTTCAGAAATGACTATGAGGTCTCTATTCATGGCTGGCTTACTCTGCTGTTTCTCCTTCCAGCAGCTGTTCTGCAGGTACTCGATGTAGTCGCTCTCGATCGTCTTTTCCAGCTCGTCCAGCGCCGCTCCATGGTATTCCTTCTCAAACCTTTTGTCCACATAATAAGGTACGCCCATGTGCTGCGTTTCCCTGGACACCACCAGCCCCATGGCCCTGAAATACCAGCGTTTAAAGGTATTAGCAGCAAACGTCCAGGGACAAACCTGTGAAGTTCCAAACTGCCCCTGTGGTTGAAAGGAGGTGCACTCACGGCTTATAGAAGAGACTATAGGGCGGGTTAGTAGCCATCATCTGAGTAAACACTGATATGAGGATTAGCACCAGCACGGGGAGAAGCTGCAGGAACGCTGTGAAGTTGTTCTGTGGGCAGATAAAACAGACACAGGTTACAAAGCACGTAGGCTGCACCGAGGCGCTGAACTGCTGCCAGCGCCGCGCTCTCGGGGCTTTGAAGCAAGCTGCGTGTGTCCACAGCAAAAGGTACTTTAGTGACGGGGAAAGTGACGCGGAAACATCTGCTGCAGAGGTGTTAAACGGCGCCGGTTTGCCTCGCCAGACTGTGTTCTGGATTTGAATCTCATCGTGTTTTTCCAGCAGCATCGCAGTGTAAACCCGGTGTGGGGAGGTCCCTGTGTGCTTTGTGACTCACTGACCTGACTCCGGTTTTCTTCCACCACCTCTTCGCGCCTCTCATAAGCACGTCGGCGACGAGGCTGGTAGAACTGCGAGTAGGAGGCTCCTTGATTGGTGTACACATGGATGTTTCCTGGACACAGAGTGTAGTTGCCATTTAATGCCAACAAGTATATTATATAATATAGAAATATAGTTGATCTTCCCCCACCTGTAGGAAACCTTCCCCCAAAGAAAATATTGAAGAGCTCCTCTGGGGAAATGTCGGCCTCAAAATCTCGGTGGAAGGTTCGATAGTAACCGGGGCGATTGCGGCTGGAGTGTTCGGGCGCGCTGAAAGCTGCCGGCTGATCTCCGTATTGATCGTACTGCTGCCTCTTCTCAGGGTTGCTCAACACGGCGTACGCATTGCCGATTGCTGTGGGAGGTGGTTGGGGACACGTCAGATCCTTACAAATCAAATTTAATTGGATGAGACTTCATTCATGAACGTTCTGGCCTTTAAAATTTTTTCACAGTCCTAAATTTGAGTGCGGAAGTAACACTTACAATGACCTGTTTGCAAAAGTCGTGCTCAGTAGCACGTGCTGGTACCTTTGAAAGCATCTGTAGCTCCGGGAGCGAAGTTCTTGTCAGGGTGAAACTTCAGAGCCAACTTTCTGTATGCCTTCTTCAGATCTTCTTCACTGGCATTTTTGGGGACGCCCAGAATTTCGTAAAAGTCCTTACAGTTCTTAATCCTGCAAAAACAAGGCATAACGACTGACTAGGGCCAGTGTTTGAGGGCTGCAGGTGCTGGATGAAGCCAGGCTCAGACTGCATCAACCTGGACTGTGTGTGCTCTTCTCACAGAGCTCTCTTTAGGTAAATCTAATGAATTTACTCTGCAAAATACGTTGCCTGTCTTCTTATGCAAAAGAAGCAGTCATATCAGAGACAGAATCCTATTTTTCTTAGATTTTATTATTTTTGACATTTCCTCAATCAACTGAGTTCAGCATTTGCACCGTGGGCCAAGCTTTACTCGTGTTACATATTAAGAACACACAGCGAGTCTGTTGTGGTGAGACAATGTAAAAATCTTGCACCTGGTAACACCCTGTCGCTGCTCCTCTGTGTAGGTCTTCTTCTCATCACTGGATGTGTTGAACGTTTCACTCCTTCCAATGTCCTCATCTCTCCAGCCAGGTGGTGGGGGAAGGTGGTCTGCCCCTGCAGACGCGGAGCTCCCATTCTTTACTATGGCATCTATTAACACTGCAATTATGAAAAGAACAGGCTGAAATAAGCACAAAACACTGCCATGAGTTATAGAAAGCCTTAATGCCATGTCCTCCAACATCAGCAACCTTCTTGTAGACTACAGTGCATAGTGGCATTTGTCCTTCTTTCCTGAATGATTTTAATGCGACTGCACAAAATAGAGTGATTTTGGCCTCGTTGTGCACCAAACGTTTTTGCACTTTGCAAAAATAAAATACAATTTGAAACCAAGTCTTGTTAGATGGGCTGATGGTTGTGTTGAAAGACTATGAATTCATCTTTAACACATTACTCGAGTCCTTTCACTGCATCGTTTCAACCCAGGAGCAGCTGGAGAAACTGTCAATGGTTGCTATGAGGGGAAAGGTTGCGTTTTCCCATCGAAATATAAAAGCATTTACAATACGTGCCCCTGTGTCTAAAAAAAACAGCCAAAAAAAATGTGTATTCGTTGTGAGATTTGAAATTATTTGAACAGATGACATAACAATCCAAGACTCTCAAACGACGTGTTCGTCAAGTGTGGCACGGCAGAGAAGGAGCTAGCTAAATTTACCTCTGGCCCTGGTGCTCGGGTACATTTTCTGGGCTTCGTAGAGCAGCTGCAACGCCCGATCTTTCCGTCCGGACCGTAAACACAGCTTCGCCTTCTCGATCAGCCGGTCCGCCTCTTCTTTTTCCATCTCAAAGTTACAGGCTTGTTTTCGCGGATCCATTCGCAGTTTAAATGGGCCTGGTCCTTTGCAACATGCGTAAATATCATATAGCAAAGAGAGCCGCAACAGCTAACGACAGATATCCGATTAGCTTTGGCTGCAGGACTGCGTAATGTTACCGTTAGCAAAGTTGCGGGCTCGCTGTCACATTCGAAGGCTGTGACGTCTGTTATTATCCTGCAAACAGGCCCACAGAAGGCTCATTTTTCACAGCCGAAAGTAGACAATGTTTGCTATTTTAACTGTTTTTAGCAGTTCTTAATGCACCGAGCTGTGATGGACGAGAGGAAGGAAGCTCTACGTCACATCCTGCGAAGGGACAAAATAATTTGTAGTAAAAGAAAACGCCAGTGATATTAATTTAAATAATTAGTTTACTGATAGTCGATTTGCAAGGCAGGCTGATTTTAGTTATTTTTCCTGCCTTCTATCCAAAGCTATTCAGAAAACCTGGCAGTTTGAGTAACAGCAGCAGGTGTGGCAGAGACGCAGCTGCTGCCGCGTTCACGGTCCTTTGCGGAAACCGAAGCGACGAAGCCCGTTCGTGATGCATTCACCGATCATCATTATAGGATTTTTATTTTTAATGGCATATTTCATTTACTTATGAAGTCTTACATGTCAAAAATGTAATAATTATAAAAGTATGTAATATTAAGCGGCCTAATGAAGCAAAATGCACTCAACAAAACAAATTGAGCTTCCTGTATAAAATGGCAAAATAGCTTTATGCATAGCAATGTTAGGATATTACTGATATTACTGTCTGCTTGTAAATCAAAGTGAAAATAAAATTAAAAGCAACATTTACCTCAGCAAGTAACAAACATGTTTTGTTCATGCATATTTTATTCAAGAGTAAAAAAATGTGATTTGTCCCATAGGGCATGCTTACAATATGTGCATCATTTAGGAAGTCAAATGCGAAACCATATTTCCATAGATAATAAAAAATGTTGCGAGATAAAATCCATTATATTCATTGGTTGAAATATGCATGTAGACCATACAAGAACCAGAAACAGAGAAAGGAAAATAACCATAAGCTAAATCGTAACAATATATCAGCAGTAAATATAACCAGAGTACAATGTTCCAGTTAAACGCAAGTGTGACACATGATTTTCTTTGTGTCCATTTCATTTACATCTGAAATCCATGCTATCATGCTTTGGCAGCCTGAAAGTTGCTGTCCACTGAGATTATAGTCATTCACGCTATTGAACATTTTCTGTACAAAAAATTAAATAAAATAAATAAGTAATTAAACACAAGGCTTCAGACCGTGAAAGGGTATCTCTGCATACAATAAACCCATATAAAATTAAAAGCAGTGGTAATAAATAGCAATGAGAAAATGGACAAAATCAATCAAAGGAAGCCTATTTATAAATGTTAGAATTTTATAAAACAAGACAAATAAAACTACAAGTATAATTCAAAAATAAAATCATTCAAGTTTACTATTTGAAACACAACTATCACAATTATAATCTCACATTACAATTAGGAACTCAATTGCATGCATTGATGCGTTCCATACCATAGATGCTGTGTTAAAAATCACTTTTGAATCCATCCTCATTTCACATATCTTTTTCCTAAATAGAAAGATGAAATACAAAGTAGAAAAAATATTAATTATGAAAGAAAATCCTAGAAAGTGATGTGATAGTATGTGTCGCTTGAGGCATTCGCTATAATCCCAGATTATCAGATTTGAAGGAGAATTTCTATTTGCTCCCTCCTTGTCTTTTCTCTTCCATGGGAGTCCAAAAGATAATATTTAAATTTAATTAATTTGGATTAGAGTGTGGGTGCACATTAGTAGTCCATAGGAAATGTATATATAAAATGTATAATACATATATGATTGACAAAACTAATGCATTATGGATGGTTGGACTTTTTGATTTTAATCGCAAAAATAAGTATTATAATCTAAATTCTCCTCCCAGAACATTGTTTAAATTCTGAACTTGTAAATTGGTTCTTCTATACTCTTCATAAATTTGTAGAATCTCCTCCTCTCTGATATAGAACTTTGATTGACTCTGAAAACTGCAGCACAGTAAAAAGTGTGTCAACTCAAGGGGTCTGTACATGATTTACGGAGGAAATTTGGTTCCTTCTCTGTGGAGACGAGGAGCTGAGAAAGACTCTTCTTACCATTTCTCTGCCCTACCGTCTGACATTTCCGCTCGTGTCAGGGTAATTTGTCTAATTGAGTCGTAGATTTTCTTTTCTAAAGCTCAGGCAGACTTGAACCATATTTTCCAATGCTTGTTTTCTCGCTCTCTTTTTCAAGTTACTATAGGATAACTGATAAAAAAGGAGGGATCACACATGTAACAGTCGTGCAGTGGAGCAAGTAAGAGACCAAGAATTCAATCTGCGCTGAACGAAGCGTAACAGAATCTTATGTGAGGTCATTGACATAAATTAAAGTCCAGTGGTGAGATTATTCAGCACTTTAGCTCATTTTTTTCAGTCACCGGTTAATACTGGTAACATGTGTGAGTAAACATGTCAGATGCGCATAGGGCGACTCTGTGAGTATGTCATAATAAACATGTAATTAAAGAGCAGAAGGATGAGTGTAGCATGGATACTGCAAATAGGTTTTCTGTCAGGCATTGTGATGAAGGAGCTGACGTCTACCCGCTCTCAGAACAACAGCCACTCAGTCTGTTATTGAACCACGAAAGGGAGTAACAGGCAGAAACAACCTCTAGCTGGTCAAGCCGTGACCTTCCATGAACCCCAGCTTCCCCCTCCCCCAGCTGTGCAGTGACGTACTGTCATGGAAAAAAAATTACCATTCGCCCGTTGTGGTTTGGTTGCAGATTTCATGTTCTGTCTGTGGGCCTGTTAGATTTCTATGCACTGAGGCCTGAATTCCCAATGTGGCGATGTCCTGCTTGCACAGCGCAACAGCGAAACGCTCTGAGTCTCAGACAGCACATCACTGGATGTTGCTGTTGTCGTCCGTGCCGTTCGCCTCAGACATATTCATCTTCCCCATGGAGTGACCCACGTGGTTCACCCCGTCCCTGCGAGGTGGCATGCGCTCGTTGATGCGATCTAGGCCCTTGGCCTCCTCAAAGCTGGTGATCTTGTGCTGTGGGGAGAACCCACGGATGGCTAAAAGGAGAACATGCACAAATAAATTAGGCAAATATGTTCCTCATACCATTTTATACCCCCCCCNNCCCCCCCCCCCCCCCCCCCCCCCCCAAAACCAAACCTTTGGCTATCAGAGTTAATCTAAAAGTTCAGTGGGTGGATGGCTTTCAATCCTTAATGATGGTCGCTAAGTGTGCTGCATGCTTCAGAATGTCACATTCTGTTTTGACTTGCACATGGTTGCAAGACAGACACTTCAAAGATTGCATTTGTCACTTGTATTTGTGCAAGACAAAGACTTTAAAAATGCAAAAAGGAGAAGGGTATTTTTAGAAAGTAACACTGACACATCGTCTGCATACATAACCATCTTCAACTTGTCTTTCATCGAGTCTGATATCACACACCGTCAGCCTTCTAGTTTTTCCTGATGTTATATAACACATAATAATACATGTGTATGATTCTGTCATACTACATATCAATATATTTGACTTACCTTTGCGAAAAGAACCATTTCCTTACACTGATTTTGAAAAAAGCATGTTCATGTACCAAAAAAAAATAAAAAAAATAAAAAATGATAATGCTGCAGATGCTGTCTCATACTGAAGGGTCTCGGTTAGTGAGCAGGGATTATTTCAGACATCGCAAGGAACTCGGGATGCATATTTAATGCTGATGTTCTGAGCTGTCTCTTGTTCTTGTGCATGCACCACTTTTTAGAACTGGATGGAGGGCATTTACAAGCTTAAAAAAAGAGAGAAAACAATGAAGTACTTTAATCATGCACCTCTTAGCAGCACTTGACCTTGAAGCTTGTTGTCGTATAGACTGAGAATGGGAGTGAGAACAAGGATACTGATACTTGGCCTTGGACTTCATTTCATTTCTCTTCCAGGGACAATATGTAAACCGATGAAAAATCACAATATAGGACTAACTGCTCCAACCTAATGGAAAAAATGGCAGCCCGTGTGGTGCTTCTAGTATAGTGTTAGTATTGCATCGTCTGCAACCACAGTTGGCAAGCAGGTCAGCTTTAACGTGTCTTTCTGCTTAACTATGTGCCCCTTGAGAGGTGACTCTAGCAACCAGTCTTCCCCCTTTTGAAAATCACTCACAGATAATATCCCACCCATTGTCATAGAAACGAAGAATAAGATTCATTTTTCCCCACCCCAAACATAGTTGTAATCTGGAAACAGCTGCCTGCGAGTAGATGCTGCTGAATTGTTGCGGTTTATGGGGGTGACATACTGGCCCTTATGTTTCTGCAAAGTGGAAACGTGATTGTATTAACTGCAGAAACGCTCACACCCTCCTTGGCAGAACAACGGAGAGATCTCTGAATCTCTTCCCACATGAGCTCCCCGTAGTGATATTTCCACTATTCTAAACAGGTTACATTAATTTTATTTTAAAAGTGGAATCAACATGAATGCCAGCCCTGTCCTGTAGAAATCTTGCTTGTTGGAGTTATTTCTGTGTGCGCTGACTGCGGAACCTGTCCGCTGTAGCAGGAAACCCTGACCCGTATGTTGAGAGGGGTGGTGGGAGGTGGAGCACGGGTTTACCTTCTCTGTCCTCATCATGCGGCTCGAGTGCTTCAATGGCTTCAATGGTGGCTGAGGGGGGAGGAGGAGGGGAGCAGGTTACTCCTGATAAAGCCATGCAAATGCAAAATGCAGCCTCCCTCCAGGGATGCAGCGGCTGGCGTCAGGCCCGGGTGAGATACGCATGTTAACCCACAACGCAGCCAAACTCAGAGGAGTGCGACATGCATTAGTACGGAGAGAGTGAGCGATAATACAGAGGCTGGGGGTGATCCATCGAAAGAGACTGACAGACACTGAGATGGGAAGAGCAACAGGCTGTCTAGAGTGCTTTATTCTAGGTTAAAGGAAAGAAACCACCACTTCAAGCCTGAAACTAAATATTTAATTCCACATGTTAAAAAAGTATCACTCCAAGTAGCTTTTTTTTTTTTTTTTTTGTTACAGTAATCTGTAGCATTAGCTATTAGTATGCAACCATGAGCACAAACGTGGTAATTTAACTGGCTATAATCATAACTCCAGTTTGAGGGGAAAAACAACTACACAACTACACAAAGTGTGAAAGTGCACTATAAATTAATTCCAGATGTAGGATGTAGGAAAGATGTGGGAACGTTCTAAATTAACATGTTTACTACAAAATCTTGAATAAAATTTGAGTTTTAGGGAATGGCTTAGTATTGTGATTATGTGAAATTAAGGATGAGATAAAACTTTTTTCTGTCGTGTAAAATTACATCTGTAATAAACGGAAATTGCTCCAAATGTCTAAGACAAATCCCAGCGTTCTGCAATGATCTGCGTTAAGGTCAGAGGTGGAGGCGGGGAGGGGTGGCGAGCAAGCAGGACTGAGACGGCGATGAAGGAACCAACCAAACAAGATGGAGTAAAGGCTAGAGAGGAGCTGTGCGGCCTACTCACCGCTCTGCAGTGTCTGTCTGCCTCCAGAGAGTACTCCGCTTGGCAGCATGCCAGTGGGCGTCAGGCCCTTAAGCGTCAACACATTCTCGCTCTCCTCTCTGCAGGAGACACACCGACAGACAAACAGGTCAGGAAACTTCGTTGAACCTGTATGGCGCTTGAAACAGAAACTTGATAATACGGCTGCCACACGCTCGCTCCCCTCACAAGTCCACGTTCATGCTCACAAACACCGTGGCTACCTGAGCACCGAGAACATTTTGGCCATTTTCCCAATCGCACGGATCTTGTTTTTGATAACCTCCTTACGTGCCGCAGCTGCATTGGCTGGAAAGAAACGAACCGTTATTCCTGTAGCGGCTGTGGTCAAAAGCCCATTAAATTCACTGTTTGTTGGGTTTTTAAAAGACATAAAACACTCTAATCATATGTGATTTCATGAACACAATCACAGGCCATAGGCTGAACAGTTGTGTAACAGCAAGACAAACAGTCTGCTGCTAAATTTGGGTGATTCATGTTGAGATTTACCATCAAAGATCTCATCTTCATCATTCATGAGTTCATCGTCGGAGCAGATGCTCAGCACATTCACCAGCATTTCTGTGACTGGAGGGGAGAGCAATAACAGGCAGGTTAGAGGTGAGACAATAGCCCCAGATGTGGGATTACACACACATGCACGCACGCACGCACGCACACACGCACACAGGAGGGATACCTTTTTCTCCGACAAACGGCAGAGACCAGGTGAAGACGTCCATGAAGTTGGGCAGCCAGTAGGGGTGAGGGGAGCAGTTGAACTGTCGGATGTTCATGACATTGTTTTCATATTTGAGTACAGCAGCTGTTGGGGACACAGAGCAGACAGCACAACGGCCAGTTGGACAAGGCTAAAAGCAAGGTTTGTGTAGTTTTGGGCATAGGAAGATAGACAGTTATGGTTTTTTAGGAACACCCTGCAATAAAACATAGTATTCAGTTATGTAATATCATCTTATATGGATCTTGCGTAACAAGGCACATTTAAGGCAGGCTATGGATTTTTCAATCTTTCTTGTCCTCACAATAAACAGCACAACGTTTTATTTCACTGTCATCGTTTTTCAAAACACTCTCCCTCTGTACTTGAAAGGAGGAGAGCAGAGATGGCGTGGTATGATCTATCTAACCGCTAGATGGGTAGCTGAGGCCAGGGGTTGCTGACACTGTTACATCAAGAGGAATAAAGCCACATGGAGACAGTCAGCGATGCCGACAGTCCCTCCCACGCTCCCCACCTCCCATAGCCCATGGCAACCAAGACACAGATCTGAGAACACAAACGAGCGCTCCCTGATGCATTCTAATGCCCGCTTGCAAGCTAAATGCAGTTACCCTAATTCATACATGCTAGTGTGCACTCTTAAATGCAAATTAATACAGCAGCACCTTTGATTTTGATCTTTTTTTAAAGCAAAATCTGCACTGAACACCATCTCTGTGTGTGGTTGCAGCTCCCATCTAGCGCACAATGTGTTGTTTTAATAGGAAGAAACTAGACAAAAAAGGATATCTGGACAACAGAAAGAGCCAGTCAGAGGCTGGTAAGGTGAGTTCAGCTGGAATTCCTCATGCTTCATCTCTGGCCTATGCACTCGTGCCTACTTTGTTACCACAGCAACGCACGCAGAGATGCTGCCGATGTCTGGAGGCACAATTTCAATCCGATCTGTTACATAATCAGCTGAAGTGAAGGTTGTGATTAGGGTGAATGAAGTGAACGAAAACCCTGACGTGAAGCAGTAATGTCACGAATATTTCTGAAGTCAGTTCTGTAAATGTGACCCGTTTAACCACGACTGTCGTTCCCATGGATACAACTGACCTGAAGGGGGCAGCATTTGCAGCTACGACTCTTCTGCAGTCCAGTGCCAAAAAGAAGTGTGTGTGTGTGT
>BJFM01007593.1:45401-60070 GCA_016586285.1 Arothron firmamentum
TGTGTGTGTGTGTGTGTGTGTGTGTGTGTGTGTGTGTGAGAGAGTGTGGACAGCCTCTGGCACTTTTTTTTTACACAGCAGCGGTAAATACCACGGACACACACCTCCGAGTGACACCACAATCTGGGAAAGGAGTGTTCCTCACCTTTGTTGTTGTAAACATCCAGGTAGTTTGGTGCTGAGAAGATGGTGATGAGGGACGGGAAGCCTGTGGTCTGACTTTTACGATACATCCGGTAACTTCGTGGAGGTCAGGTCAAAGTTGGGAAAAAAGAAGAGAGAGAGCTTCATCAGAGTGTACAAAAACATGGATTACTGTTGCTAGCGTGCCGTAAGGATGACCTACCCTGCATCTTGTGCTTCGTGCGCTCGGATGATTGATAATAGATTATTGCTCTGTAGGAACTCACACACCGCTGGATAACTGGGGAAAAATTAAGACTGGGAATGATTTCCATGACATAATGTCAATTTACATGCAGGTTTACCAAAAAATGAACAGCAATTAATTCTAAATGCATGTAGGAAAGCCTGGTGCTTGACAAAAGAAACCTGGCTGCCACCTGCAGGAAAAACAAGCTGAGAGTTTCCTGCCCTCTGGCTCTAACCTGACAGGAAAATACCTGGAGGGAACTGAAGCATGCGGGGTGGCTCGGGCATGTTGCTCAGGGCACAACAACCCTCGTGCACGGCTGCAATGCAGTGATGATAGCGCCAACCGCCACCTCCCTTTGCAGGCCTGAGTAGGAAGGTTTTTTTTTTTTTTTGCAAAAACCTCTACCCCAGATTTCATGCTAACAGCATTCTATTCGAAAATAAAACAGAAGTTGCGATGAGTTGTGAATGTTCATGCTGCATGTGTAACGCTCTGCTGGTGAACTTTTTGGTTCTCCTCAGATCCGAGCCGTTTGCTAAAGACGGATGGAAACTGTTGTTGTTCTCATTCTCCTGCTGACTGTCTTCCAAAACCATGTCATGTTTTTCAGGTCAGATGGACGATGAGCTGTCCTGTCAAGAGAGATGATAAAAACAACACAACTTCCGAAGTGTCGTCCATCACGCTGCAGCCTGCGCGCTGAACAGAGCACAGTCGGGCCCAAGTGTAGCAGCTCTCTCTCTATCTCTCTCTCCACGATTGTTTTGTAATACCGAGAAGGTGGTGTTATGTCATCCCTAAAGTGTACCGAGCCCCCAGCCTGCGTCTCCTGGGTTCAGTGGAGAAATTTTAGATACATTAGCTCTTTTTAGGATGTGGAAATGAATGTCCTCAATTCTACAGGACCTCAATCTGTCACATCCCAGCAGGTTATGAGTTCTGAACTCCGTTGTGTTTGCTTTCCTTGTTTTATAAGTTCTTGACTCTGAACATCCATTTCAAAGGAAAACATCAGCAGGAAACTGAATATTCCACTGTGTTATTTGGTGTATCTGTGTATATTATTAGCCTAGGTGTGCCACTAACTTGCCAGCCTAGATTGAAACAGACAATTTACGTCAATTTTATTGGATTTGGCTGCATTGATGTTAACCTCCGGAAATTCAAGCACATTTTGTGCACTTAAGATCTCACTTTTGTCATTGTGACACCTCTGGGTTTATTTACTTTAACTGTAAAGCTTAACCTATATTCCAGTGTGTCAGGAACATTTAAATCAGTGATTCTCTGCCCAAGAATTCATTAGTTTGTCGTCTGGTCATGGACTACCCCGCCATATAGCCTTCCTGGCAACATTCTACTCCTTGCCACTGCTTTCCTACAGCCCCTGCTATCCACGGACCCATCAAACTTTCAAAAGCGTTTAAAATATTTAGTGTTTAAAATATTAAAGTGCTCAAAGGTTTGTGCCGGAAGAAAAACAAGGAGACCGCTGTGCCCTGAGCACCTGGCGAAACTGTGCCATCCTCATATATCTGGGTCACATGATTAGCATTCCCATGGCGGCTGCTATATAAATGACAGGAATAGCTGTGTTACGCGCTTGCACGGACATGCTGTAACTCAGCCCACCGTGGCTGACAGCAGATGTGCAGAAAGTTGGTTAACAGGGAGGGTCGCACCCGTTGTACTATTAGATATGAAATGGCAACGCTGGATGCACCAACGCCTTGTATTTCTTAGCGTGGTGTTCTGAATGCTTGCCAAAAATTACATAAAAATACAGATCTGAGGAGTGCACAGAGTGTTTTTTTTTTCTGTCTCTCTCGTTCTCTCTCACACACACACAAAAGCACACAATTATGTGTTGCGAGCCTGTGAGTGAGAGCGCGCAAAAGATCTGACAAGTGAGTACGAGCGAACGAACGGGAGAGAAATGGAAGTGCGGTGTTGTGGTGTGCGAAACCGAGAGGTTTGTTTTTGTTCTTTCCCGTGAGAAGATCTTCCTGTCAAGATGGTTGTCATCAAATACATGTCCTGTAATATATATTTAAAAAAAAAAAACAAAAAAAACATCACCAGTCTCTGTGAAGAAGCATCTTTCTAATTGCTGCATAAAAATAAACACGGCTATGCAGCAAACTGTGACACAACCTGACAGATTGCGGCCAGCAACAACAGACTTCATCAACATAAAGAGTTCATATTCTGGGTTTTGACCTTTTCCTTTCCCTGGTCCAGTTCAGGAGATACACTAAACATTCCCGAGCGGCCTGACTCCTGAACAAAGGTATCAGCTCTGCGTTTGTTTAAGGGGAACAAGAGTTTAACACAGCCTGCGGCTCCACTGAGGAGTGGGAAAACCACAGAGAGGCCGACGCTGTCCGGCTGCTTGGTTATCTGAACACAGAGGTCAACATCAGCAAACGTGTGTGCTGGGAAATCCACCAAAATCCCATTTACTGTTACGCTAATTAGCAACACGCTGCATATATTTCATCTTGCTGCATTCGCTTTTGCTCCATCCCTGTCGGTGCACAGCTGTGAGCTAAATTACCGCGCTGGATCGGATTGCTGTGTTTCACGTAGAAGATTGCGTTGTTTTCCTCTGTGGTGCACACGTACCTGTGCAGTACTGGCAACAGACACAATGATGGAGAGGCAGGTTGGAGAGCGAAAGCAGAGGAGGGGAAAAAGCAATGGCTATTATTGCAACATCCTCCACACATCTAGAGCCTAATCCTGCTCCTCTTGCACTGCGGATAAACGCTTTCTTTGGACTTGTTGTTTAACAGCAGCGAAAGGAAAGATAAAGACTCAAATACTCGCTGGATTTGCTCATTTGCCAAATATGCAATCAATCACTTTGCCCTTTGTGAATTTGCTGTTGCTGAAACTTAATATCCTGCTGCATTGCCCACTAAATAGCATCTTCTCTTGCGGATTCACTGAATTATTTTAATAAAATCTGACGTCCAGGTTAAAAAATACTTGCCCGTTGTGTCTAATAAACCTTGCCTACGGTAGTAGGTCTCAAAGCACGACATACAGCTTCCAATAAAACGGCGCGTCTGCGGTTTTCGCAGAAACACAGTTTTGCCAGTCAACCTGTGGAAATAAAAACCGGGAGGAATAAATCTCCCAGCTTTCCTACTTTTCTGCTTCTGCTAAACTGCGACTCCCCCACATTGCTCTGCTGCTGGTTTCCACCTTCATTAAGAAATCTCTCAGCACAACAGCAGCCTAATCTCTCCTCCTCGACGGCCACTGCGCTCTCCTATCACACACCCACATCAGCCCAGCGCTCGCTGCTCTGCCTGTTCCACACTCCATCAAGCCCAGTTTGTTCTGGTATATGTTTGAGCTGCTTACTTCCTCTCATTTTGGTTCTTCTTCAGTATTCAGGGATATTTCCTCGGGTGATTGGAGGACTGAATTGGCTGAAGAAGATGAAGATGAAGACGAAGACAGGACTGACCTGTAGAAGTAAGAGCAGCCTCGCACCGTGTTGTGGCTGAAATATTCTTGGGTTTTCTCATTGCCAAAGTCCTCCAGCGGGTCAGACCACAGCAGGTCGCACATGGGCCCGAAAGCAGGCGGCTCCTTGAACCGATCCAGCTGAAAGAAGCACAGGTTCCGGCTTTTAGGACAGGAGGAGAAAGGTGCGTGAGCCCGGCCGGGCCCGGCCCGGCCCGGTCCAGTGGTGCAGGAGTAGCTTATTACCTTTTTAATGTCATCTAAGGTGTGTATTTCAGGCGAGAGTCCGCCGTGGACGCACAGAAACTGTTGGTTCATGAGTGCAGCCAGGGGAAGACAGTCAAACGCATCCATGCACGCATCATAAACCTGCTCTGAGTACTTGATTTTACCTGAAGACACAAGACAGGCGGCTGCATTTTCATCCTTTTTACCACAAATGGCATAAAGAACTGTGTAATCGTCATTTGGTTAGAATTAACAGTCCCCAAACCCAGGAGTGACCATACTCACATTCTTGTTTGAAAGTGAAATATTCCGTCAAATGTCTACATTCATGATTTCCACGAAGTAAAAATAGTGTCTTTGGGTAGAGGATTTTCAGCGACCAGAGGTATAAAACACACTACAATCAAAGCAAGGAAAAAGATCAGCGCGGGCCAAAGTTCAGGAGTATCGGTATCACCGCCCGACTTTACCTCGATACTGAAGTAGCCGCGGTCGACGTAATCCCCGAGGAACAGGTACCGCGTGGTGGCCGGTGATCCTCCCACTTCAAACAGTTTCATCAGGTCAAAGAACTGCCCGTGGATGTCGCCGCAGACTGGAAGACAACCAGCAGAAAAGAACGTCTTTGCAAGAAGCAGCGATGCTGAGCGGAGCTTTGCAAGGCGTGAAATCATAAATAGGTCAGAATTCCGCCTCGTGGTCGCACGGATGCACCTCTGATTCTACTTTTCGTCGGATTTGTGGTCACATGTCAAAATGACACATCGCCCAAAAGTCTGGAAATGATCACTTTAAATTCTCAGTGAAGGAAACAAACTCTCTATATTATGATTATTATGATAATTATGATTATTATTATTGTTATTATTATTATTATTATTGTTATTATTATTATTATCACTTGTACGTATGATTATATATGTTTCTATTACTTTTTGGAAGGCGGGTTGATAGCCTGACCTCAGACGTCTGCCGGATTTACTCATCGAGCTCTAGAAGAAGCAGAGGATCTCTGCAGTATTTATATGTAAATATGGTATATATGCCTGACATGTAGGTGGAATCGCACAGCAGCTCCCTCCCTCTCGAGCTTTAGAAATAAAGACAGAGCTGAGTGTTTTTGCTGCGTTTCTGACTCCCCTCAGATACGAACCAGACAGATTTCACCTTTAACAATCATCAGCAGAGGAGTTCTGAAAACAATGTTCCTGCCATGTCTTATGTAATCCCCCTCAGCGCTGACTATAAACGCTGCAATTTCTGCCGCCTTGAGGTGCTGCCAGGATGCTTCCCCGCCTTTCAGGCTGAAAGGCCTCTGTCCACAGAGACGTGCGGAGGTCTCACCTTTAGGGGGGTAGAAAAACCCTCCGTTGCCGGGGGAGACGCAACTCAACACCGCGGTTCTGGAGCTCAAACCTACATCTCTTTTCCTTCACTGCCTTCAATTTCTCATTATCATCTCCCTCTGTCTGCTTCTCTCCTACTCATCCTCCGTCCCCCCCCCTCTCTCTCTCTCTCACCCTCCCTCTCTCTGTGTCCCCCTCCGTCTCCCCTATCAGCTCCACAGTGGCCTTCGCCCACTCAGAGCTTAGAGCCATGTGAGTGGGAGCCTGCCTGTGTGACTAAAGCAATCAGAGGCACGCATGCGCACATGTGAGAGGAGCCGTGCAAGTCAAGATTCACAAGCGCGTAGCTAATAACAGATAACAGACCACTACACGCGGACGTTGCCTCCACCCCTGGCCACAGGTCAGCTGCACCACAGCCTCAGCTTTGAGGTGAAGGTTTAGTTGTGTGTTGCAGGCTAACGGTACACACATGCCCCTTCAGCAGGTTGTCATATTCTGATATTTAATCCTTTACTCCAGAGCAAATATTTCACTTTACTTTATACGCTGCGTAAGGGGTCAAGAAGCGTTCGCTTCAATTAGTGTTTGGTTTGTTTTTTTCCTTCCAACCTGTGACCGGCGCGTCGATGTCCAGGATGGTTTTCTCCTGACGCAGGATCGCCGCCCCCTCGTTGATGATCCGCAGCGACACGGCTTCCTCCACCCGGCCCTCCTTGGTCAGGTGGGCCTTCAGCAGGTCCACGCGGGGTTTCCCTTCGCAGTCGAACACCTCCTTCATTGTCAGGCGGTGACTCAGCGGGAAGGGGACAGCTGAGGACACAGCACATGCACAGGCTGACATTTAAACCAGGAGGTGGACAAGTGGGTGGGTGGCATCGCTGTAACTATGACTACGGGTAATACCGCCACAGTGCTGGCCCCAGATCTGGTTTAAAAAAAAAAAAAGATTCATCGTTACAGAATAGTTGCAAACAGCATAATGATGAAGGAAATCATGCAGAAAGCCTGCTTGATAAAAAAGCCCATCTGTGTTTGGCCTGCAGGCCTCATTGTACTGCTGCTCATGCATTATACAGCATCTTTAGCATGAAGATGAGACACTAATGCAAATGTGTGCTTTGTGTGTGACATATGGTTATGTTCCTTTATGCCAGCTTGACATTTGTATAATAAACTGATGTGTAAGTTACTGAAATTACAGCATTACTTATTTAAGGGTGGAAATAAAAAAGCAAAACAGAAACTCACGGCCTTTCTGAGAGCTGCTTTTACATCTGAGTAAATGTAAACACCATCATCAGATGACACATCTTAAGTCAGATGAGAGTGGTGTTTTCTCTCCCTGCTATGGATGGGTGGTGAGTATTTGTCTGAGCTGTGGATGGAGCTTGCCTAACGCCTAAATGCTCTGTTCATCCAGCACTTTCCTTGGATTGCTAAAGCCTGTGGCCATTAAAATGCACCAGTCACCTACTCAACAGACTTACTGTGAAACTGTGAAATGCAACCACAGATCACTGCACCAGTGTCAGCAAAGGTTCTTCACTACATCTGGTGCGGATCTGTGCATGCTCAGCCTCAGTATTAGCATTAATCTACAGATCATCTGGCCCGACAATCTCTTTCAAACTGTTGTTGAAAACTGTGCCTACTTCCAATGTGAAGGGCAATGAAGTAAAAAGACCCGCTTCATTTTTGTCCAGTATGCCCAGAAAATGAAAGAGGACAATTGTGCTCATTACAAACAAACGCTTAATGTGTTTAATGCATATTTTTTATTTCTTGTTTACTGTAAAGAATTGCTCTTTTTCAGTATCATCCTGAGAGCCAGATGTGCCTAAACTCATCTAATGAAATTAGGAAAAAAATCCGAAACCTGTTGTGGTCTACAGCAGACCACAAGATGGAGACGCTGGGGCGCTATGCAAATCTGGTGCTCTCCCGAGGTTCTTGCAGATGTTTGCTAGTACGACAGAAGGTTTTATCTTGAGCAGAAAGCTGTGCCAGATGTCAGCTAGTGGCGCACGTTAGCTATTTTTGTAAAGCTGGCTAGAAGATGTCTTTTGTACAGGCTGACTTGTGACTACTATTGTATAAAAAAAGACACCTGAGTTAGCTGATAATGGCTTTTGTTTCTCCATCTAAAGAAAACATCAATTCTCTGGTTCTACAAACCAGTACCGTGATGTAGCCCCAGTATATATAAGTCAGGATTCTATATATATGCCAGTTTTGTGAAGTGCAGAACAAACAGAGCCACAGCAGAGCCAAATGCAGAGATAATGAAAAAAAGGAGTACAAAAAAGAAAAAAGTTAGTGTCTCAAGGCCTGAGACTTGAACTGAACACGATCAACCTGCTCTTTAATAATGAATGCTTGACTTGAGAAATCTCAAAGCCGCTGTTCTCGGGATAATGAGGCGAGCTGGTGCGAGCAAATTTAATGGCACGAAAACGCTTCACTGTCAAGTGTGTGTTGCGATGGCGATGCTTCCTTTGACACTTCACCAGCTAGCAGGAACTCAGCACAGTTGCTGCTCGAGTTTTAGCCTAGTTGATGACTTCACAGTCTTATTTCTGCTTTTCTTTTTTTTTAAAAAGATGGAGCACAGCTCCTGATGAATGAGGCCATGATCTTAATGCAATCTGAGCTGAGAGACCAAAATGATGCAGCTAACAGGGCTGGGTGATGTATTAACACATATAGATATGGTAGAAAATGTGGGGTATCATTATCTAACTGAAATATAAAAGCAATTTCCTGAAACTCGTAGTGTACTTTTCCTGTCTTAGCATTTATTGCCAACCATTTCAGTCTTGACATGCACGTGAGTAAATACACATGGCTAATTATGATGCCTATAATTATTATGACATTGGCTCAGTCCGGTAGAAGACCTTATACGTATATGAGCCAAATCTGCACAATTGACAAGACCATCACACTTAAGAATCCATCAGGAAGGACACACAACTTCAACAACACCTGTCAGAGTGTGTGGATGGAGATGCATGAGCACGCTGTTATAGATTACAGTACGTGGAGAGATGAAATGAGCTGACTTCTGCTTGGCACCCAAGAAGAGTTGAACTATGAAATACTGTATGTTGCCGGGCAACAGCAGCAGCAGCAGCAGCAGCAGCAGCAGCAGCAGCAGCTGACTGTTGGAGTACAGCCAGCGCCGCCACACAACACTGCAATTTGCATCGTAGGTTCATTCAGATCTAATTAAATATGAAGAAGCGTGTCTGTAATATGCACATCGTGTCCACATGTGTGGAACATTCAGCTGTAAACACAATATAAGCTCGTGTTGTTCATGGCCCAACTGGGAGTTTAGCTGGGAAATGATGAATGGTTTCATCTGATTGGACGAACGAGGGTGTGTGCATTCAAGAGAGATCCAATTAGCAGGAGCGCGCTGAAATGTCCAGCATGGCGCAGATCTTCACACGCACCTGACCCTGCAGCTCCGCCACTAAATCGCCTCTCTGAGGCGCCAGCGAGAGCCGCTGCGGCTCCGTCAGAGCATGAATAAACCATTGGCGTCAACGTCGCCGGAGCTGGGACCAGTTTGCACGCGCGCCGCTGAAAGCCGGAGGAAGAGCACGAGCCTGTCGCACGTCCTGTCGACTCTGTGGCTGACACGTCTCAGAGCTTTGCATGTTGTCGCGTGATGACTTATTTAAAAGGGGGCTGCTTTGGAAACATCAAATAATGGATGAAACGCCACATTTGGTGGTGGGGGTGGGGGTGGGGTTCTTTAAGGAGACAGCTGCTGCCACGCAGGGAAATCAGGACAAATATCAGTATCAGAGAGGATAATGTGAAGATGTGAAGGAAGATGGTTCTCAGGTGGACTCGAGCTGGAAATAACTGACCTGAATACGCCTCCTGATGCCCACACAGTTGTGCTGCTGCTGCTGCTGCTGCTTCAGAGGAGAAAACACATCCAGCAGCACTTTTTTGGGGCCTGTTTTGTGATACCAGGATATCAGGTTTAAAGAGGTTAGCGAGGAGCAGGAGGAATGCTGGGAGGTTTAAAGAGGACCTCTAGCGTGTCTGCGCTGGCTGTGATGCACAGGAACGCCTGTCTTCATTTATCCCCTGTGATAACTTCTAATCACCCGCATCCTTCAGTTTGATCCATCTCTGTTTTTCCTCATTTGTGAAGCCCAGAGGGAATTTGGGAATAGCAGAGCAGATGAAACACGGCCAATTTCATTGAAACGCTCAAGTATTTTGCACAATTTCTAACGCTGTGATTATATCATCTAACAACAGACGTTTTAGCACCAACTTTTGGACACTATAGGTCTGATAAACGAAGATTTTTTTGTAATAAAAATGCTACAAATGTGTACATGTGAGCTTCGCAAAGTGAAACCTGACTCAACTTCCCATGGGACTTGTTAGCAGGATTATGAAATAAAGCTTTTGCATACGTGCGGGACATGAGTTTGGCCTGCAGTCACTGTCACATGAGGGGATGTCACTGCAGATTACTCCCTTTTCTACAATTTCGTCGCCTAAAGGACAAACTTGTTAATGCTGACTGAGCAGCTCGGCCACTATGTGAATATATTAAGGCCCGGTGCTGAGTGTGAGAGCTGATCCGTGGTCAGAAATGAGCTGGACTAAATGAGTTATGGCACCGGAGTGAGCGCTTCATCATTCCCCATTGATCCAAGTTGGATCTTAATTCTCTGATGAAGCAGCCGCCGCTGAATGCAGCTGGTGGGGCTCCCTTCTGGATCTGCCCGATAATCACATTAAAACATGACTCATTCCTGCTGAAATATACCCCATTAAATGTCAATTTCATGCCCCCTTCTTCTCCGTCTCTCAGAGCCCTGAAATCCTGCTGCATCACTGCCCCAGCTCCACCAAATGCTCGGCTCCTCACCGCGTCTACAGGAGCCCAATCCGAAGCAACAATATCGATTCAGATGTAAATATTTCAGCGCAGCTGAGAAAAACAGATGTTCGTGTGCATCTCCGCCGCTTCTAAGCTTTCCTACACGCACTCGGTGGGGGCTGTGCAACGCAGAAAAACCCAATTGTTTATCAACATCAAGGCTCCGCTCACTACCGTCACCGTCAGCGCGTCCGGACGGCCGCAAACGCACCATTCACGCATGACATCCCAGTAAAAAGGCCGTGTTCTCAAGAGAAAAAACAACAACAACAAAAAACAACAAACAAACAAAAACAAAAAAACGCACGGCTGCGAACACTCGGGTTGTTATGTAATATCCGTGGCCATGGCCGAAGCGCGAAATGTAGGCTAACTTACATTTCACCACCCGCTCGGTGGCGTTCAAGACGATGTCAGCGTTGGACATCTTCATGGGCAGTTGCTGTCCTTGTGGCTGAAGCGCTTTCCCCCTCTCCCTCCCTTCAGAATCTACTCCCGGTGTTTGTCGACGAAATGCGGCTGAAGCTGGGGCATCACTCGGGCGATGCGCCCCCTCCGTGCGTCGATGGTGCACCGGGCAGGTCTGCTGATCCCCAGGCAGGCAGGCAGGGATGGATGGATAGATGGATGGATGGATGTTGGATACTGCTGGAGCTGCTGCTGCTGCTGTGCTAAGCTGTTAATGTGGGGGAGGATGGGAGAGAGAGAGAGAGAGAGAGAGAGAGAGAGAGAGAGAGAGAGAGAGAGAGAGAGAGAGAGAGATTTGCACTGCCTCGACATGGCGGTGGAGGGAACTCCCACGCAAATGTTTCACGGGACTGCCTGATGTTACCATCAGATGGAGGCTGAGGCAGAGTCGGGGTTGCCCCCCCCGCCCCCCCACGTACGCACAGCACACCGTGTCCCGCTATTCCTGACATTTTGTTAGGATGGAGGACGAGAGCGCACGGATTTGTTGGCTTATATACGATTTGTGTCATTCACACGGCCAGTTTGTTTGGAAAAATAATGGATTGCAAATAGCAAATCGGAATCCCGTCAAACTGGACATTTTTATTTATTTATTTATTTATTTTTTACAGCTTTTAGTAGATTATTGTTGTGCTCTTTTACCTTTTACGTGACGTATTAAATCTTTTCACGTACCTAATATTGAGTTATGATTTGCAAATTAAATTATCCCTTATTTATAAATATCAATTGTCACCCTAAAATACTAAAAGGCATGCATTACTGACGCCCTCCTACTCATTAATTTACCTTAAAATCCATATAAAATTGAATTAAAATTGCCCATATCTCTGATTCAATGTTCTACATCGCCGACAGAGGGAGGTGTTCCTTACCCCAACATTTTTATTGTCATATTGTTGCATTGTTTTGAAACTGATATCATTCCAGTCCGCTTATCTGTTATCTGCTTTAAGCACTTACAAGTTTACAAAAAAAACAAAACAAAAAAAAAAAACAAAAAAAAAACGGATGGAAAGAGCTGGGTTTTTCTCAACGTAGAAAATCTTTATCTATGTTTTTAGTCAATCACTGTGTGGAGCCAGCTATATTAAACAACTCCCCCCCCTGCATGTTAACAAAGTGCAGCAGCTGTCAAGCTGAACATATAAGAAATGTCTTTGCGGGCTGCAGTGACGTCACAGTCACGGAACGTCGTCTGTTAATCATTCTGCTGATTAGGTGACTTAACTTGAGAATTAAATCCCTAACTCGCCGTCCGCCAATGCGGTCTTTTGTTAACTATTGTTAACATCACACCGCCCATCAATATCACTAGAAATCAGAAAATCTACATCATGTTATATTTCTTAACCCGATAATTATTGCTGCCAGCTCTTCTGGCATCTTACCACTAGATGGGGCTGTAACCCTGGTTTTCAGTTCAACGGCAGCAACAGCTGGTCTGGTCCTGCATCAGGAGGGGCAGTGTTTGCTCCTCAGAAGCGTGACATGAGGAGCACACACAGATACAACACAGATTATTTTGTGACAAGATATCAGCAACTACAAAACCTCGAAGGGTGGAGGGGTTCTCTGCACCATAGAAGGAGTGAGGGAGGGGGGGAAGGACACCGCCAACCCTCTAACACTCTCCATGCTCATCGACAGCAGCGTTCAATATCCATCTGAGGTGCCCAAGGTTTGTCCTTGAAGTTGCCAATAATGGGTGGAGCGACAAATTACAACATGGCAATGAAAGGAAAAGAGAAACTGTCCCGGAATTTTGGAAATAAAGAAAAAAATGTGCAATATTTAGAGCTCACTGAAAGGGCTTCAGCACAAAATCGAACTTTGAGCTTCAGAACAGCACCGGTGCATGGCTTAAAAAGATCCTTGAAGTGACAAAGTGATGTGAAAGCATCCAAACCACATTTTGTGTGTCTTAGTTAAATGTAAGAGACTTGTAAGAACATTGAAAGTGTAGGTTAATGTGCCAAGTTAAATTTTTATTTTCATTCTTTTTTATCCAGTGTGCTAAGATCTGGATTTGCTATTTGAAAAACTAGAACAAATTTTTGGGGAGTTTTGTAGGCTTGATCGGTTCCACCAACACCTGTGCATTGCGTAAAGCAAAGCACAGGAGACATCAAGCTTAGTTTAGCACTGAAGAGGGAAAAGAACAATGCGATCGGATCTTTTGTACGTTTTTATATATGCTAGGATGGTTTTTTCTCTCCACGGTGGCTTCCTGGATGCAATAAAAAAGGAACAGCAACTGGACCTCACAGCGCCAACAGCTGGTAAAGCTTGATGACAGAGGGAGTCTGGTATTCTTTGGGAAGTGACATCACCTGACAAAGACCAACCCACGGGCGAAGCCGACAGCTTTTGTGGAGAAACTGGCTCCGAGATGAAGGGAATGCATGTTTTGGTGCCATTTGCCAGATGTTTTTGCGACTGGCCGCAGAGTTTTACTGTGATTACTTGGAGGGTTTACAAGGCCTGCAACCCTGCTGCAGTGCTGCTCAGAGCTGGTGCTGATGTCTCGCCCCGCTTCCCATCATCCCTCACGTGCCTCTCTTTCGGGACGTCTTCAGGGGCTTTCCTGCGTTGCTGGTCATGTGTGCAGCTGGAGATGGAGGCCTTGCTATGCTAATCCTCCTCTCCGGCTCAGGAAAGTACCCTTCCTCCCTGCGCAGAAGGAAAACAACAAAGAGCCGAGTGTGGCTGCAGCCTGCGGGGTTCAGCGCTCTCACCAGAACACGTCCAAGAGTCACAGTGTGATGCTTCCTCTTATCCATCTATTCGTGAATGACTCTTTTTTTTACATACCAGACCCCCATTTTTAACCTAAGAAAGATAAATCACTGCAATATAGTATAAAAGGATTCTGGGATTTCAAGGAAACCACGCTTAGATGTATTCAGTAGAGGAAAAACATTATTTCCTGTTTTTACAAAATCACGTGTCAATAACACAAGATTTACTTCAGCCTGGTCTTCAGTTTTATACTGGTCCTGCCAAGAGCCTCCAGAATCTCATGGTGCCGTTGATTACAGGTAACTGGTGAAAGTGCACGTGGCTGTGCTTATGCCACTCGTGTTAGCATTGATGCTACCTGAGTTTGCAGCTATGCATTAACAAGTCCACCATGTTCATATAGTCAGCCGTGGTGCTGTTGGGACTCAGCATCTGACGGACGTTAGGCCATGACCTTGAGAGGTCATACTGAGAGGTCAAACCAAAACATCTGTAAGTATGCTCTGTTCTTTGATTAACTTCATAATAGAGCAAATGTAGAGGAATAGAGTAAATACCAGCTTCCACAAGTCTTATGCCATAAAGTTTAATTACAAACAAAAGGACAGTTCCCCCCAAACTGAACTTATCTCAGTGTATTATAACATTTAATGAGCTTCACTCTTTTGCTATTTTTTTAACTAGACAAATGTTTAAGATTGATTCTTTTATGTTTACGGTACTTTTTAATAAATTAATAATTAATAAAGCCATTATCACTGTTGTGCCTACTTAGTGTCTAATAAAACAGGTTATACAGGCATATTTATATGATTATACTTAAAGTTATAAGTTTATGTGTAGACATACAAAACATTTGTAATTGCAAAAAGGGTGAATTTTTAAGGTGAAGCAGTTTGTTGATAGGGACTTGAAATCCCACCTGTGAGTAAATTTTAAATTACTTCTTTTATAATCAAATTTTATTTAAATGGCTTTAAGCTCAGGAATGATCAGGAACACCTTTTGACGTGTTAAAATCCAGAATGCTTTTAACTTTACTGTGTGAGTGTGTGTGTGTGTGTGTGTGTGTGTGTGTGTGTGTGTGTGTGTGTGTGTGTGTGTGTGT
>BJFM01007595.1:1205-31604 GCA_016586285.1 Arothron firmamentum
TCTCTCTCTCTCTCTCTCTCTCTCTCTCTCTCTCTCTCTCTCTCTCTCTCTCTCTCTCTCTCTCTCTCTCTCTCTCTTTTGCCGCTACCGCAGTATAAATTTTTTCCGTGAAAATACGCACATTTTCGGTCTGCGTGGTCATGAAATCTTCCTTCTCCAACGGGGAGAAGTGTGACGATCAAGGTTTTCTTTCACTTGTTGCCATAGTGAATCGGGTTATCTGCGTTCCATTGATAAGGCTTTTTAGATCCTCGTGCACGAGCGTAACTCTGAGTCAGAGGTGATTAAACCAACTCTTAGCGCGCGTTCTGAAACCGAAAACTCCGAGTTTATCAGATGCTGAAAATTCAGAGTTTGGCAAGCCTGAGATTAGCTTGGAACTCCGAGTTTTGAAATCCCGCTTTCTGAAACAGGCCCCAGGAGATTAATGTAATTTCATTGCAATTACTGGATGTTTTGAACTTTCCACAAACAAAAAATGTGTCACTGACCCTCTGTGATGCTCTGCAGCTGTTTGACGGATCAGCTACAACCTCCAATAAAGTTTTTTTGTTTGGTTGGTTGGTTTTTTGTTTTATTTTGTTTTGTCTGTTTGTTTGTTTGTTTTTAGGCAAGCGTCTACCTGCTTCCTTGTTTATGGCTGACTTTCCTCTTCAAAAATACAAGTGCCTCTGCAAATGCAGAAAGTAAAAACACGCGGTGTAATAACAAGGCCCATCTGAACAACTAATAAAAATGTAGAATCACTGGTGATGAGACTGGGATATTTACACTGAATAATAATAATAATTTACACTGATATTAACACTGAATGGATGACTATTGGTTGAAAAAAAACCACATTTTTAATAACAAATCAAAAGTGGTGCAATATGTCCATTTGCAATTTTCAAACACTTCCTTGTTCTAAATGTTGCAGAGACCAATGTGCTGTTACTGGGTAAGTCATCTTTGTTAGTAACCCTCCTGTGTACATTAACTAAATATCCTCAATACACTACATGTACCACACCTTCTGGCTTTGCCAGACATGGAGTTTCTTCCATGTGATATGAATGTTGACACACCGGGATGTTGTGCATTTTGTTGTGAATTTTTGTATTCTTGTCAGGGTGGAACCACATTACTGAAGACAATGGGAGCTACTGACCTCTTCTCTCTTGCCACTCACTATTTCTGGAAATATACTTAGAAATACAGATAATTACTGTCATCACTGCTCAATATTTTCCAGTATGCTGTATATGTGCAGTCAGTTCTGCTGTAGATTGCTTAGTAATCATATGGAACATGGTCATGACTATTAAGCTATTTGTGAATTTTGTGAACTTTCCTTAAAAATAACAAACTTTTATTTATTCAAGTGAGCCAGTTAGGAACATATTTTCTTATTTGCATGATTGTACTGAATTCAGTGCCCAAGCACCATCTTTGCCATCACATTTGTGCATATGCTTATTAAAGAACCATTTCTCATGTTGCCATCACTTTGAGTTCCGTAAGACCCAGCAGTACCTCCGCCCAGAGGAGCAATGGGATTAACAGGAAGTCTAATTCTAGACCACTTCCTGTATGACATTCCTGACCTGCCGTCCTGCCAGATTCTCAGATCTTTGGCTCCACTTTTGTGCAATGCGCAAAGTAGAAAAGCATGCCTCACAACACCAACACCCTGTTCAAGAAGAGCCAGAGTCGCCTGCACCTGCTGAAGAGACTGAGGTCCTTCGGTGTGAGCAGGGTTCTTCTCAGGACATTCTACAACACTGTAGTGGCCTCAGCAGTGTTCTATGCCATCGTGTGTTGGAGAGGAGGCAGCACAGACAGGGACAGGAAGAGACTTAACAAGCCGCTTAAGAGAGCTGGCTCTGTCCTGGGCTGCAGCCTGCGCTCCAATGAAGAGGTGGCAGAAAAAAGTCTTTTTACAATATTTGTTTCTTGTTTCCATTTTTCTAAAGTCTTTTTATATTATTTATTTCTTGATGTATGCTGCTGGAACACTGATATTTCCCCATTGTGGGGGAAAATTGAATGATATATTTATATAGATTATATATATTATAAATAAAAATTTTAATAAAACATATTCTTTTCTATGCCTGCCTTAGAGGTCTGAATTTCAATTTACACATGAAATATTACAGAAAAGAATAGTGAAATCTGATACATGTGCAACAGTCTGGATTGCTCATAAGTGCCACGTAAAAGTCATTTAAATCATTTTATTTTCTTAAGTGCACGGAATGACTTGGCTTAAATGATAATCATAGTCAGAAATTAGCAACAACAGTTAAATACAGAATATACAGAGCATCTAATCCAGGTGAGCTAAAACTCCTTCAGGTTGAAACAGATGCTGATTTATTTATTTATTTATTTAATTTTAAGGTCTACTGTTGTTCAGTATACAATCCTTTTAACATTCATAGCTTCATCATTTACCATGTAGGTTGTAGACATTTTGGAGAGAAAAAAAAAAGAAGCTAGGATTAAAAATATATCCTCCTACAGTATGTATTAGTGCTACCAATACATGTGTATTTACTTATTTAAGTTTCCACATTAGAATAAATAGTATGGATCAAAGTTGAGCATGAATCTTAACAGCTCCCAACTGATTTATTAGTCTTTTACCTTAGCAACAGAAAGTGTTCAAATACTGCCAACAAAGGGCAGAAAAAAACCAAAACAAAATAAAACATGATCAAAGGAAACTAAAATTATTGAAAACAATTCCAACTTACCAAATAAAACACAGTAATGTTTCAGATTAAAAAGCAAAGCAAAGCAAAACAAAACAAAAGTCAAATATCCCTATTTTAAATCTGAGACGTTTATCGTCTAAGGAAGACACAGCACAACCTGCAGGTCCAAAGTTACAGGATGCTCTCCCTCAAACTCCCAATGCCAGATGTGTTGGACTGACCACCCTCTGCTTTGGCTGCTGATGTTCGGTTCCATGTGTGAAAGTCCAGAAGAACTTGGCTTAGTCTTTCCATCCAGTCCAGTCTTTCCTGCTTGGTATCGGCTGAAAACCAGCACCTAAACAACAGCAGCATTTATCAGTATGTAAAAATTACAGGAACACTGAACTATTCTGAATAAAGTTGTGTGTGCAACCAATTTAATACATACAACTAAATAACAAATGTGATGTTGATTGCATAAGATGACACTTATATACATATTTTTAGAGCTTTAGAATTTAAAAATCACTCCATATTTCTCCTACTAGGGACAGACAGAAACAGATTGAACAGTTCCACTATGTGACTATGTGACTATGCCAATGCCTTTGGCTGAGCTGCACATTTTGATGGATGTTTCGTGTATGAGCGACAAACGTGGAAGTAGATATCTGGCAAGCTTTTGGCAGAATAATGAAATTAGGATAACAATCTGGAGAAAGAATGATTGAAGATTAGTTATGATTTATATATCAGAATTAGAATTAACACAAATGCAGTTGCTCTATATTTCTCATTTAGATGTAAAGGAAACATTTCAGAATAATGGGAGTTAAAGTCGAATCTTACTTTGCCATTGCATTATCACCATTGTCCTCTTGCTGCTGCAGGAGGTTGCTCACTAGCTCAAAGGTGAAAGGTCGGGCGCACAAGTCCCTCTGGACAGGTCTGACGGACTGATAAGAGATAGGCAGAGAGATGCTGCCCTCTGCTTCCTGGGAGGTCAAAACAGATTTCAGTCTACTCAAAAATGACTGGTTTAATGTGGAGAACTTTTTGTTGATATTTCCATACCTTGGTTTCTTTGTCATTGGGATGATTCCAGTAGTACATAGCACATCCCTTCAGTACAAAGTATCGGCGATTCCAAATTCCATATCCGCTGATCAACTCAAACATGGTCTGTTTAGAGTCAGAGGGTTAAACTGTAGTTTAGAAACACTAATCTGCTTTTTTCTGATAAAACATTCTTATGTTCGGAGTCTGTCATGACAGTGAAATAATCAGAAAATAAACATCTACTGCTGACCAGGAAGCCTTGGTGATATACAATAGAGTGACTCTTGCTGTCCAACTGCAGGTAGATGTGGCCCTCTAGAGGAGAAAGGAAAGGCACCTATAGTCCAGAGACAAAGACAGACAGCAAGCTGTTACACTAGAGTATGCACAAACAAGGAGCAACAATTGATACAACTGTTAAAACTGGGGGCCAGATGTGACAACTTAAAGAGTTGACGAAAACGGTTATACAGTATTGTATATTCGTCCTCTGGGTGTGTGATATTTTAGTATGTATTGCATTTTGGATTGATGCTTTCTAATTATTTAGAATATCAACCAATTAAGATGAGCTAATACCCAGTTTCAACAGCAGAAAACAAGTGGAATTACAAGAGGGCACAGCACAGAAAATCTAATCAGTGAAGATGTGTCAAACCATGCTCTCCAGCTACAAACACAACACACATTAATTCAACACAAAAACTACAGAAACTGAAATGTCAGTGAATTGGTACAGACTGAAATAAAAGTAAGGGGAGGTTGATGGTGTTGAGACGTGTGAAACCTTTTCCTGAAATTCATCTCCCAGTAGTCTCCTGACTTTTCCTTCAAGTTTCATCTGAATAGGGGAAGCAAAACAAAGAGGGAAGAGAGGTAGACATGTTATGCCACCAGTGAATCCACCCTTGTGAAGAAAGTTTTAACAGAGGAGTAGAAACAAAGCAAAGAAACAAAGCATTGCCTGTAGCACCATGTGCTGAGTTGACAAGGTGCAAGACCTGTGGATATGTCGCATGGACCATCTCATTCTATCAATATTTATTCATTAACAGCATTAGCAGAATTCTTTTAACAACTTATGATTTCATAATAGTGCGTGCAACTTTGAAATCTGTTGATCCAGCGCAAAGTCTGGGAGACAAACAATTCTAAATAAGTGGCAGACGCAACTAATGTGATAGCATCAAATTCAATATTTAACAAGATCATTTTTGACTTATTCAACTGTCAATAATTCTGCTTAATCAACATTATACAATGAAGAATTAAGTTTTATTGCAACAAATAGTACCCACTGTGACTCGGTAAAGAGACAGTAAATACTGTAAGCACAATTAAAATGTTAAAACAAGCATTACTAATGGGAACATGGTACTCCAGAAACAGTTCCTTATTGCTTTATATAAGTTCAAATCAGATATAATGATTTTATCATCTACAAATGGAAGAGTGATGTACGGACAGTAATTAATGTGATAAGATTATAGAACACTGGGAATGCTACATGAACAAAACAGCACATTATTACAGATAATAATGGTGGGAGTGGATCAGAGTAACATTTCACTATTACTTTTTTTATCATTCTTTTATATTTATCATGTTGTGACTCCCATTCCTAATAGTAGATATATCTATGTGAGAAGTTCTAGCAGCAATAATAACTAATAATCATTACCTTATCTAGTGGGAACTTGCTAAGTCCCAATGAAGCCAAGGTGATCTTATGGGAACCCACCAAAGAGAAGTTACTGGAGCGACGAGTGATGAGAGAAGGAGCAGCAGCTAAGGGGTATGAGTGCGCAAAAGTGATAACAAATACAAATTTATTAGTTAGCAGTGGAACAGCACATAAATTACAAATTCTTACTGCTAGGAAATTTAGCTTAGTGTATGTGGTGGTATAAAAGAAATATATAGAATTTATTTAGATACCAAGATGGGTTGCTGAGGATACTCAACGTAAATGGAAATATATAAGAAATATTTTGACCAATGCAGACTTACATGCCATTCCGTTACTGGATCTCTGTTAAAAAGAACAAATGTTTCCGTTGTTGCTTCTGTGAAAATTGAATAAAACAAGCAAAACACTAGAAGAGGGAATGAAACAGCAAAACACTCACTGTAATAGTATTCAGAAGTTTTCTAGGTGTGATCTGAAAATACAATTAGATCATAAATTAATTACAAGCATTATCACTAATCACAGTTAAGACTTTGACTAACATACCCATGACTTGGTAGCGGTCCGGTCCATAGTGCAACTGGCTGAAGTGTGAGACTAAGTGGCAAAACATGTATATTAAAACTACAAATGAGTTTTAACAGTACTATGCATTTAATGTCATTGTAGACCAAAAACTAAATATATGAACAACTTTAACAGTTCAAGAAGGGAGTAAAAATGAACAACACATTTAAAAAAGTAAATAAATCTAGAAATTATTTGGTGCAATGCATTTATTATTGCTCAATGACTTCTATTTACATTCAGGAACTGTATACATTTAATTAAGTATTTCATCCAAACACAAATTTTAGCATTAAGAAAAAGAATAAAATGAAAACATTCAAATATTTAATCTTACCAGGCTGTATACTTCAATATCGACTTCAAAGGATGGGCGAATATCCTTCCTGGCATATCAACAGACAAAGCAGGCAATACATTACTTCAACTTCAACAAGTGACAGCCACAAGAATAAGAGTTACAGCAACAATTGGTTTCTGCATGCAACCCATGAGATCTGATCTCTTTTTATTTGACTAATCGAAGGTGTGCCGGATGCCTTGTAAGGGAGCATTGGTTCTCCACTACCTTTCATAATGCATTATGGGAGACATCAAATGCAGTATGTAGGGTCCTCATTTAGTATTCAGACACCTCTACATAATGGCATACACAGTATTGAGTGCACTATGTATGGTGTAGGGTTTCAGACACAGCAAAGTTGTGTAAATATGTAATGTAGATCTTACAAAGTGACAGAAGTAGGGAAAGAGATGGTGTCTCCATTCTGAGCATCAGCAGCTGTAGCCAGTGGTGTGGCAACTATATTGCAGGGGCCGTAGCGGATCAGTATAAAGAAGTAGTGACTTGGCCGCCCTACAAAGGCAAAGACACAAACTAATGCTTACATCAATCCCTACATTTTCTTTTTGGAGTCATAGAGGTTTGTAAGTAAGGATTTATAACTGTAATACCTGGGCGATTGTGTGAGGAGCAGACAAATTCAACCTTGAGAGGCAGCCGTATGTTTGTGATGCCGACTGTCCCTCTACAGGGCTGTTGAGAAACACAGTCCAACTCCTCTCCTGATGCCTCCCCTGACTCAGAGTTCCTCTCTTCACTCAGTCTGGTGATCTCTGCTAATAAAGCAGCACGTTTCTCACCTACGAGAGAAGTTAATTAAACAAGATTCAGTTACTATGATAACATTAATGAGCCTTTTGTTACGACTATTGTTTGTCCAAAAATCTAGGTTGTGGATTTACAAGAAACTAGCAGCAGTTTTTCAGCTTCAGCCTCCTCCAGTGAGCCTCGTCCATGATCTTCATCAGTGCAGCAGCTCAGAGCCTGCAGCGTCTGACTGATCACAGTCTGCAGCTTCACCGCTTCTTCATTAAGAGCCTAGAAAAAAGATACAAAGCTGCAAATTAGTTTTGTAAAACATTCAATTTTGAAGCAAGTGCAGTGAAGGCTGCCTTTTAGAACAAATGCTAAGGTATTTGTTTATTTCAGTCTAAAAAGGCTAGTAATGAGGCTACACACAGTTATTCTCTCTTTGGAGTTGATACATGGCTGAGACTGTGACTTCTGTAGAACCTTTCTCTGAACATCTGGGGTGACACATTGAATGGTGGGATTCTTAGTCTGTCTTTGAGTCCGGTAAGCATCAACACTGTAGATTACAGGAAAAAAAAACCCACCACGTATAATTATTTCAGAAAAACATAACAAAAGTCATTACCAAGTGGTGTACAGTATAATGGTATTAGGACATTATCAGAAAAATAAATATCTGAAATGTAATGTTTAGACATTGCATAAATCAATATCTTATTAGTTAAATATTAATTTAAAAACCCACATTGTTGCTATAAAATTGTGCTGGCGACATGACAGCTAAAGGAACTTCAACTGGTGATTCAAACTTTGCAGCTTTGTTTACCTGTAGAGAGGGGCAGATTCAGCAGGATAGGTAGTCAGAGATTGAAGGTTGGATTCCTGGCTCAGTCGCTATGGTTTAAAAACAGAACATTTGATAGACAGATACTGTATTCATAAAGTATGCTTTAGAATAATCTGTTCATTGATTTATACAATATAAAACCTCACAAAGTTGGTCTTACCAGAGGAGTGACCACAGCCTCTACAGATTTGCTGAGGGGAGACAGGATGCCGCTGGGAGGAAAAGTCAGCAGCTCATCTTCAGTGTCTTCAGTCTTCTTATACTCTTCATTTTTCACTTTCTCTGACTCAGTGTCCATCTTATCTCTGTCTAAAGAGCCAGCACCAATGTCGCTGTCATGATCCTCAGTGTAGTCTTCATTCTCTTCCTCCAACTTTACAGCATATTCCAATACTTCTTCAAACATCTGGTCAATAATTTCAGCAGTATTGGTCTCGTCATTAAAGCTCATTTCTGTGCAAAAACAAATGTAAATGCTATTCTCAACAACAACACAACATTTCAAAATGAGTATCACCTCATGATAAACCACCTTGTGCACCTGTCATTGATAAGTGAAGACTCATTCATTTTTCCCCATTTGTGCCAATGCGTTTAAGCTCCAAATTCTGATATTTTTACACAAACTTTTTCCTCACCTGACATACGAGTCCTTGTGGATCCCATCGAAGTGCTGCCGTCACTCTGAGTGAATTCACTGTTAACTTCAGGCTCCAGGAGAAAAGTTCCTGTCTTTGAATTTTCTCCTCTTTCTGTTTTTTCATTTTTCTCTTCCTCTATTATAGTGTGGGTTTTTACCTTCTGTTCATCTATATTTGCTTTAAACTCTGAATCTTCATCTTGTCTTTCCTTTAGAGAATATAATATATTTTTTTCTGACTGTGGATCTGTATATTTTGGATTTACCTTGAGGCTTTCAGTTGTCTCCTGACATATTTCTTCCTCACAAGTACATCCATCCACATCTTTCTGGCTGAGTCTCAGAGGAATAACATCTAAATTTCCTCTTTGAGGGCCCTCAGAAGATCCTTTACAGGACTCTATGGAGCCATGATCTGTGTTAAAATTACACTGCTCCTTAACAGGGTCATTTAAACCACTTTCTGGCTCTAATTCCTGTATTATGCTATTATGCTTGTCGTCTTGTACATCACAGGAGCTAACCAAATAATTTTCACTACTCTTTGTGTCTGGTAGGTTACCATCTGCAATGTTCACTCTTTCTTCCCCGGTGAAAGAGTGAACATCCACTTTGATTTCAGTAACACACCGATGTTCCTGTGATTCCTCAACCGACTCCCTTAAATGAGTTGATTCAACCAAACTTGTATCTTCTTCTGTATGCAACTCATTCTGCTCTCCGCCAAAATAAGTACCGGGAAACCTTTCGTTCTCACTAAAAGACAAGTTCGGTATCGCCTGGCTTTGCAATGGCTGGGACCCATTGTTTCCAAACCAAGCCTTGCACTCCATCTCCTCCCCAACTTCTTCGGCTGGAAGAGCATTTTCCATATTGCATTCCTTTTGCAGCTGCACTTCATTACCATTTTCATGCTCAACAGATGCTGCTATATCACAGGTTATAATTTTATCTGTTGAAGAAATAGTTTCACAACATAAATGCCTTGGTTTTACACTTAGCTTTCATGATGCTTAACTGAAGATATGTACTACATTTTAGCATTTTATATTATTGTTTTTAGCAAATAAAAAAAAACAGGAGAAACTCCTCTCAATAACAGACTGTCAAATTTGGGAAACTGATTCTTAAAGTTTATTACTCTGGTACCAGTTGCCCCCTTTTAAGTTATTTACACTATATGTCCCTGTATAGATAAAGGTCTCTTAGAATGTAATCAGACAAAAAGAAACAGGGCATGGGACTTAGCACTGAGTATATGACATTTGTACTTCACACTGCGGTCCTTTTCTATTCTGTAAAGATTCTGCTGTTTAAAGATTCTCTACTGACAATAAACCATATGTATGGTTACCTCTGATTTTTACAAAAGCCAGCTCAAGCATTTTAGAGCCAGATATAAATAATGGGTCCACTGCACAATTTGTAATTTCAATTGAACGAGACACCAAATGGCACACTGAGCCAAAATGACATTCCACTCCCCTCAGGAGGTAGATACCAAACTTTAAAATTTAAAAGGGCTTGCCTTGGAGTAGTACTGGCCCCAGAATTGAAAACTGCACTTAACATTTGACCACAATGACATTGCCTGTTTTTGTGTCAGTCCTGTACCCACAGTGCCTATCATGTGATATATGTGCTTGCTGTTGCATACAGTGTCTGATGTATGTATAGTTGGTGAAACTGAATTTCCGCTTGGGGACAAATAAAGTCCAAGTCTAAATGCCCTTCAATACATGTTGGTTTTTGGAGGGAAACTATAAAAACTGATGGCTTAATTGAATACACACATTCTCACAAAATTAAAAGAGGCTGCCACAACAAGTGTGGGTTTACCATAAGTTTTCAAGCTTGCTTTGTATAGTTTTCAGTACTGATATCCCAAGCATACAGCCCATAATATGCAAATCAGACTTAAAGAGCCCACATTGTGCAAAATCTTAGTTAGTTTTTAGTTAGATACCCCTTGAATTTTATGCAAGTGCATCCTCTCAGTTTTTCTCATGAGCTAAATATTAGTGATTTAGTTATATGTTGAGCGTCTTAGGGGAGGCCGGTCAGCTCACTGATGGAGTGTTTTTGCTTGTAACTGCAATTACTTGGAAATAGTTGTCGCCTTGACGTAATAAACTCATAGCCACAACACTGATTTGGTGTGTTTCATGAGTGTACAAACCATGGTGCGGGAGTCGTAACACACCTAGTGTTCAAGGAGGGGACGGCCCAGCCTTTGGGAGGGGGCGGGGAAAACAGCAGCTAATTCACATCAAAAGTTATAGACACAAACCATCTTTTTATGTTTGAGGAACATGCTTTGTGCCTAATCTGAGAGTTGTTTTTTTTTTTTCAAATACACATTCTGGGCGCCTCATATTGTTTCTTGTAAAAATGTGGCATTACATTTGATTTTTAATGTCAAAAGTCTTACCTGTCTCATGTGTTGATTTCTTTTCTGCACCTGATGTAAGATTTTTAATGAAGCTTCCATCCTTGATTTTAATATCATTTTCAGCCTATGAACATATAAACATATTAGATAATTTCAGGAATTGTCAGTGGAGATACAGATCATTCTTCTTCAGAAACAATGAAACAAGTGACAGAGTCCAGTTAATGACAAGGGGAATTGTGTATATAAAAGTAAAACTCCCAATGATGATTTTAAGCAGCATTCAAGAATTTCTAACAATAACACCTTCTCTTCATGCTCATTATTTATAATTACAAAAAAAAACAAAAACAAAATGTGACCATGTCCTGTAGCATAAATGTATTTTCCTTGGTCTAAAATCTTAGACTGAACCAGAGAATATTGTGCTTTTGGACACTAACTAATATCTCTGGGAGGCATAATGATTCTGGGTATGACCATAGGCACCCAGTGGGGAATTGAGGGCAAGTCAAAATATTTACATGCTAATTTTGATGTTTATGAGTTTTTTTATGTGAGAAATACTCAAACAATGGACTTAGTCATATAGTGAAATAAGCTGTTTTACATCTGTTTTACAGAACAGACAAGCATTGATCTATAATTCTTTAAAGAGTCCACAAAGATTGGTTGAATGAAAGGTATAATAATGTAAACCATTGTGAAGTAAAACAAAATCTTAGAAGTTCACTGATAGATTCCCTTATTTTTTTTTCTGCACTGAACACAATGTAATTATGACAAATTTCAGCATATTTCTAAAAGATTAATTATTGTTCAATGATTGAATATTAAATATTGAGGTAACGACCCCACCTGAGTTAATGAAGGATCAGAATTGCTCCTTTTCAGCCAGGCATTCGCACTGATGGGTTGCAACTTGCTCAGCTCCAGCCTCCGCTCCTGATTAGTAAAACCAAATTAGTTCAAAATAGCCAAAATGTTTAAGTGACAAACAGAAATAAAAATTACATGGATAGACTTAAATGTCCATCCACTGACAAACCAAGTGAATCTGCGATTCATAGACAAGAAATACTTTGACACCATAAATGTATGCATAAATTAGATAAATTATACAAGCTCTTGAACCAACCTCACGAATACGGGATGCCTGCTGGGAGCTTGATGTCATACAGCACTGGAGCTTCTGCTGGATCCCAGACACTAGGGAGCAAGCCCGAAGAGACAAGCTGACAGGGCTCTTTGCAGGAGCAGGGCTGGCTTGGAATATTGGAACTTGAAATCGTTCCATTCGTTGATGAAATTCACCAACACCTAGGTGATAACATTAATGCAGAGTATTCCCCCCCCCCCCCAAACTTATAACATTAGGGACCTTAACAGAAAATCAAAAGATTTAGAAAGAATCAGAAATCAGGCTGTTTTGTTCAAGTTTCTAGTCTAGGAGAATGACTATCACAAATGTAATGGATTACATACATAGACGGTTTTTATGGGTTTTAAGATAAGTATTTGAATATTTACTTTTCTTTATGTCATAACATTTTGATTTTTTACAAATCAACACGTGACATGACACTGACACTTTTCCACTGCTATGACTTCATCAGACTCTCTTTTTTTAACTTTTTTTCCTGCACTTTAAGAGTAGTATCAATTAAAAAAAGATAAAATGTACTGTAAGTGCTTTCATTTACATCGAACAAAGCTAAATGTTTCTTCTTAGGCATTTCTGTGCATATGTATCCTCACCAAGACACTGTTCTCTGAAACCCTTTTCATTAAAAACAGTTGGGCTGTTTGCTCCAGGATCAGACAGACACCGCTGGGCCAGAGGAGCTCCCCCTACATAAAGCATAATTGTTTTTATAAAATGCAGTGTTTATATTTTTAAATGTCCAGCTTCAATTAGTGTTGCCTTTTCATTAATTTCAGCTTGTTGAAACATGGAGGAATAAACAACATTACAATTTGAAGCTGTTTCTTTGTTATCCATACACAAAACAAAAATTGTAAAAAAAAAAAAAATTAAAAATGTTTTTCAAAAGTTGACTACCATCTCTTTTCTGAGTGAGCAGCTGAACTCTAAAACGGACAGAGGGAGGCATTGGTGTGTCTGGTTTTGTTTGTAGCTCAATTAAGCGTCCAAAGGAAGATGGTTTTGGACTGTGATTCTCCCAACCAGCTGATTCCAGCCGTCGCCGCTTCTGACCATTGTTCCCTTTGTAGATAATAAAAAAAATAAATAATTAAATCAATTAAAAAAAAAAAAAATAGACAAATGTAATAACTGCAAACACTGGTTGGTTGTTGGCTGAATAGCACACACACCTGGAGATAAAACATTTTCTTCAGAATCTGACAAGGGTGTTCTCTGTCGTTTCAAGCTGACATTGTCACCATTTCCTTCACCGGCATCCATACTGAGCTGAAAATATAGAATTATAATATTAAAATCAATCATAAGATAACTACCAGTGCAAAAACACTTAGGCGCCTTAAAAACATTCAAAAGACATAAAAGTCATGTATTTTAGATAAGTACTGCTTTAGGTAGTCTGGTAAAGTACAGTTTACTAAAATGCAAGGTTTCAAAAGTCGAATAAAAAAGTTAAAGTGACAACACCCAGCGTTGCTGTCGTGCTACAATGATAATAATTAGAGTAGTTGAATTAGCGAGTCAGATAAATTAACATAATGGTGCTAACGCTAAGAAGGTATTAACACACCAATTTTAAGTACAGCAAACGTGTTTGAAAACGAAACCTTCTTAGCAAATGTTAACCGAGTATATTGAACTAAATTCAAGCAACCGTAATCGTTTGAAATCTGGACAACAGAACTTTAGCCTAGTTAAAAATGACAACCTCTCACGAGTAACAAGTCAATTTAGCCAGGTAACAAAGCTATTGATAAACACTAGGTAGGTTTATTTCCTTACTTTACCTGACAAGATGTCTTCGTGGAACTAACCTAACGTCGCGGCTTCTAGAAAACAAGTCAAGTTAAATCTAAGACTCAGATTCTTGTTCTTTTATGGTTTAAGCGTCTTCCTCCTGCAACTTTGAATTTCAGCGGTTCGTATGACGTCTGCGGAAGATTCTTTACAGTCCCGTAAATACAGTCAGAGCGCAAGGTTAAACACAACAAATCGCCTTTAAAAAACAAACAAAAAACAAAACAAGTCATGTAGTCTTGACAACTATGCTCAAACAAACTGAAACCTAATTCATTCTTTTTTTTATTCTTCATCAATGTTTAATGTTGGTGGGAAAGTCTAAAGATCATCTGCCATCAAGTCGGTTAGCCCTTTCTACCGCGGTGCACCGAGTAAATGCGCAAGATCAGATTCCGCAACATTCAAAGGTTATTTCGTAGATTTTGACTTCGTTTTTCTTTGTCTACTAAGAACCCTGGTACAGACGAGTTTTTAAGATGTGCCTCGCGTGCAACGAGGACGTTTTGGTATGACCAATAAGTTCTGTTTACTGATCTTTTTTTTTTTTTTAAACTTGTCTACAAGTGAATATTACGTCAACTAAACAAATGTGTGTTTTTCCTCAACCCGTATCACAATAATACAATTCAGACATATTTATTACCAACAATAATCAGGTTGTTTACTTATGTATCTGTTCTGCAAATTTTGAAATCAGTGTTGTTTTGGCGTTAATTCTCATGGCATAATTTTCAGGTGCGTCTGATATATCTCTCTGAGCGTGCGTATGTAGAATACCAACGTTTTTGTGAGATCATAACATTCCTGGCAGTACACTTTATTGTAAATTACCTCCATTGGTACTGAAAGCAATCTTTGAATAGCCTAAGTAAACGTGCAGGTTATCCGCTGTGGTTTCAACAAGGATTTAGTAGTAAACTCCCCCATTAATTTAGACTGATCCACAATTGTACCTGATGTATATTGTAAACTAAACCAGAATGTGATGCATATTCAACATAATCTAGTGATGTAAAATTCTAAAGTTACTCATGGTGTTGGATATTACATTGTTCTCGTTGACCCATAGTTCTCAATTAAATGTGAGGACAAAGGCATCATCTGCTCTTTGTTACACAGACTTTTATTTTTGTTATTTTGTACGACATTATGCAAGATTTATTTAATATGTGCTTTGGTAAAAGGAGTAATCACATTCACAAGAGTTAAAGCATAACCTTCTCAACTTTAATAATCATGTACGGTTAGACAGAACATTAAGAAAAGCAGAAAAGTGTACTTATATTTATAAAAATTAACTATTACACACATCATGATTTTGATTATTATTATTATGAATTTGAAGTTATTTAAATGATGAATGTTTACAAATATTTTAATGAAAGGTTTTCATCTGGGTGCCAATGATTTAAATGACTGGAACGCAGAGTAGCTTTGCTCTGGCCTTACAGAAAATATATCAGAGTGGTCCTGAGAAAGCGTCTTTGTTATTTGACTTATGCAATGTGTATACATCAGTATTCATGAGTTTGACACAAAGTTCTGTTGTTATTTCTGCCATAAATCATCCTAAAAAAAAAGGAGAAAAAATAAGAGGAAAAAAGGCCACCGAGCCATCTGCTGTATGTACACAAAATAAGCATTTCCACCACTGACAAATGCATAAAGATAAAATGTGCTGAAAGTAATAATTGTTGTCCCTTTAGCATTTTGCTGCAGACAGCCCAAGAATTAAGAAAACAATAACAACCAGTCAATCAAGAAAATTAAAGAATCGTTCTTCAACCGTACATGTAACATTATTGATGTCATATGAAAATAAAACAACAATTTTTGGAAAGTTTGAGGGTACATTTAAATGCAGCATGTTTTGCTTTTTTTTCTTTATATTTCTATGTATATATGGTTTATGTAAATCAAATATAGTTGACTTTGGCAAACTTCTCCAAAGAGTTGTTTTTGTTGGGAGTCCACAGAGAAAGAAACGTGTGGGGAATATTAAAGCTTTTTTAATGAGTTGTCCCTTTGGAAGTAACACAAAGGGGAACACACCATAAAAAGCTAGAAACTGGCATCTATGACAATATCCATCACTCACAACACAATTTAAAAAAAAAAAACACTTTTTAAGGATTTAACCTGCAGTTTTACACAACAAAGAGGCTTTTGCATATTGTGGTAAGATTTTAAACAAACTGTACTAACTATATTCTTCACACACCTGTCTGTTGGGTCTTGTTAGAATGTGTAGTGCACCTCACATATGGCATCTAACAACAAAACACAACTGCTCATCAACATCATAACACACTAACCTTCCACTACAGTTCTTTAAGGCCCAGTCCATCAGTGGGATGGAAAAGGTCAAATTCCCAGTTTGGTTCATGGGAATTCAGAAGCAAACTGAACAGTGTGCAAGACACATTTTTTTTTTAACATGAAGTTGACAACCTTGTTATCCTTAATGTATCAAATGCTGTGGAGCAGAAGTGACCCCTGTACTGGGAAGGCAGTGGCTACTTCCAATACCTAGATTTTGACGAAAGTGTTTTTGTTAATTAGTTAATATTCTGGGATCTTCATGACTTTCCCTGCTACAGATACAAAATAATGTTTGTTTCTGAACAGTAGAAAAAAATTCCAGATACTAAAATTCAGATTTAGTGATGTGTTGCCATATTACCAAACCTTAAATCCACCAACATTAACCTCAAATTGGCTACCACTTCATTCTATTACACATCCTCGCACCCTCTTCCTTCCGATAACAAACACTGAATGTGAGAATTCTCACTGTGTATGTATACCCTAATTACTGTTTGAGAAAAACAAGTTATGACCATCAAGGGGTTACATTTAACTGCAGGCCTATGGAGTACTGAATATACAAGTACTACCTGTGTACAAACGGTTATGCATGGTCCCTGCCATGTGTTAATTCCATACAGCAGCTCAGAGGAACTCTGGCTTCTCCTCTTTGTCAGCAAATATAGGAAAATAGAATTTCACATAAACATGCATTCCACTGTGGGAGGAAAAAAAATGGTTTCAAATTATAAGGTAAAATCCTGCAGAGAGATGTATGAGCTATTGTTGCCGTGTCACACATGGTGCATGTAAAATGTAACAGAGGAATGCTGTGGAGTGTGTTGCTGTGGTTGCTGAGTATCTGTTCATGCATCGCTGTAGATGTGAACTTCAGAGGGGACAGAGAAAAAGAGCGTGTAAAACCAAAGGATTATATCATGTGTCTCTCTTCAAAAGATTTTTCCTTTCTTCTTGTTCTTTTCCATCGTCCTGTATGAGAAACACAGGGAGAATATTACACTTACGAGTTCTAAAAACTAATCAGTCATTGAAAATGTGCAGGGATGAAATACTAACTTGGAGGCATCCAGTTTCTGCTGCTCGAGGATTCTCTGCTGAGCCTCCCAGTTGGCCTTCTCTTCCTCAAACACTCGCCTCTTCTCCTCCAGCTCTTTGTACTGTGCCTCCAAGTTCCTCTTCATCTGTTCGTGGCGTCGCTCCAGCTAAAATTCAGAACATTATAAACACAGTCTCAAAAACAAAGACAGGGAGCATTTATGGCTGCAAATTATAAATCCTTTATCTTACAAAATTTAACTGGACTTTTAGTTTTTCAAAGACATTTCATCTCTTATCCAAAAGGCTTCTTCAGTACTAAATTAACTGGTGTGAATCTCAGATATATATACTGTGTTGGCTTTCTGAATGCTGTCATTGGTGATAATTTGTATTATTGAAGGGGTGTGGATCCTCCCGATCATCATGCGCTGTTTTAGGGAGCGATCCTAGGACAGCATTGTAAGCAGCTGGCAACTGGTATTGAAAACCTCCTCTGTTCAGTGAAGGTTTTCCCAGTTCAACAAAGATGGCTTCTTTTACTCCTCTTTCAAAGAATTTTTCTCCTCTGGCCAAAACATGAGTATTGCCGTCTTCAACTCATTTGAAGACAGCAATGTTCACTCATCCTTTAGGTATCCGGGCCACTTGATGGCTGTATTGCCTAGGCTATTTAATCTCAGTGACCCCAGTGGCAGGTGTTGCCATTTTGGCGAGGCATACAGTTTTTGACTGTGCTCTGTGTTGAGCATTCAGTTTGATATTTTTAAAGTTTTATTAGTTATCGGGGTTTTTTTATTCAATCTTATTTAAAGTTCTCTGTGGGATATGAAAAATGAACACATGATTATCGTAACCTTTATCTCCGACTGCTGCTATTTTCCAAACACACTGGGTGCACATCCAAACATTCCTGTTGGCAACCAGCAGGAGTGGAAAAAAAAGGGGCTTTGCCACTACAATTTAGGTCAAAAACTGTATGCTTCGCCAAATTGGCAACACCTGCCTCTGGGGCCACCGAGGTTAAACAGCCTACCCAGTACAGCCCCCAAGTGGCCCCGAGTATGACACAGCAAAAAAAACAAGAAAAAAAAACCCCCTGAAAACCAAAAAATATGGCTCATACATAGGATGTGACAACACTATTGTGTTACTTTTCTATTTCATTTCAGTCTGGTTTGTTGTTCTTGAGGACACAAAAGAGGTGGAAGCCTTTACTGACCACATAAGTGCAGTGAATCATAAGCTCAAGTTCACTTGTGAAGATGTCGGGGACAACGATTTGTCCTTCCTGGACTCTGCAATACATATTGAAGCTGACAAAATCCTTAACATTGAAGTACACAGTAAGATCGCTCACACGGACCGGTATCTTCATTTTCGACTCCTATCATCCTCTATGACACAACCTTGGTGTCACACAAACAGTACCTTCTAGGGAGGAGGAGGAGGAGGAGGAGGAGAAGAAGAAGAAACACATCAGGAAATCTCTGAAAAAGTGTAGTTGTCCTAGCTGGACATTTCTTAAATCCACAAAAAAGAACAATGACCACACAGCATTTAGCAAACCAGAAATGGGATTCCGACCAGTTAATTTAAAACTGAAGAGGCCTCTTGGATAAGAGATGAAAAATCTTAAAAAAAAAAAAAACAAACGAAGTCTACCATATTTTCCGCATTATAAGGCGCACTTAAAAGCCTTTAATTTTCGCAAAACATGACAGTGCGCCTTATAATACGATGCGCCTTATATATGGATCAATATTGGTTAATTGTGGCTACCGTAGTCAGAGGGTGTGGCCAAAGTAACAGCGGTTAAAAATGTAAGGGAATTCCAGTCCCACACCATTTGTCATTAAGCTAATAACCGTTTGAACCGTGAAAAATGGAGTTGGAAATACATTGTTTTCAACGAGGGCGGCGCAAATAAGAGCTACTGGTACGTACGGTACCGGATTGTGAATGCACGAACTTGTTTTGGAGTGAACAGAGTTGTCAGAACGCTGGTTTGTATTCTATTACCGGTAATAAAGTTTTATTGACTGACTTATCTGAATTGTTTTGTTGACATTTCCTTTAGCACAGCTTCATCTAGTGGATGCATAACGCAACCGCAGCCACTAAAGTAGTTTCTATTCTATGCGCCTTGTAATGCGGTGCGCCTTATATATGAAAACAGTTTCAAAATACGCCATTTATTGAAGGTGCGCCTTGTAATCCGGTGCGCCTTTTAGTGCGGAAAATACGGTAGTTGAATTGTTTTAAAGCTAAGAATTTGCTTCAACCTGAATGGCTGGGAACATTCATCGCTAAGTATAAATGTTTGAACAGTTGAAATCAATTATTTTGACATTGTACCTCTATAATAATAGTAACCATATAAAACCCTAAATAAAATACTACATTGCATTGGACAAAGCAAAATGAAATTTACACACACGGAATCAAAACCCACCTCGGCCTCGGAGTCTTTCAGTTTCTGTTTTTTCTCTTTAACCTTCATTTCAAAGACTTGCTCCATTTCTGCCTCCATCTTTTTCATTTTCATTACGTGCTCCCTGCGTTCCTCCTCCATCTGGGCCAGGGGGCTCCTATGCAACATAGCACCAATGAATTAATACTCAAAATATGGCTGCTGTTAGAAACATCCTTTAAAATTGAATTGGTAAATACAAAGTTGTATATTAATAATCAGTGACCATGGCATACTTGGTGAGCTGCCCTTTAGTCTTGGTAGTGTCTACTCCATTACAGGTGACAGCAGCGAGTTTCTTGCTGCGGTAATTCTCGTAGTGAACGTTATTGGTGACATCTTTTAGATCCTGCATATGGGTCCTATGAGAGGGAGGGAGATAAACATAAATCAGTTCAAAATGATGACAGCATTAGTCTGCAATTATAGTGATTTTTCTGATTGGAGCATCATCTGTCACCTGATCAACATGTTACGCAGAACAGTGAAGTCACAGTGTTCTCCATTTTCCACTGAAACACACAAGAAGAAAGACAGAACCACATCAAATGTAGTCTACAGTAATACTTCAAATGACACCAATCAGGATCTAGTTAGGTAAACATGACTCGACATTAACAGTGATTATTGTGAACTAAGTTAGTGAAGTAATGTAATACAGTACAGGGAGCTGCAATGAAATCAGGTTAGATTTACTGGGTGGAAACTTGCAGTATTGTCCATGGACAAAAGCATGTTTGAATATTTGGAATGGACAAGTTAATTACTTTTAATGTTGTATTCTGGATGGACAAATAAACACTGGTTATGCAAAACAGCAAATTAAAATAACATTACTGTTAATAATCTGAAGTCCTCTTGTTACAAACATATGCTGTATGTCAAGTATGTATAGCATATTTGACGAATAATTGACAGCTATATGTGAATTTCTCTTGAAGATCAATAAAGTATCTATCTATCTATCGATCTATCTATCTAAATGAATACATTTAAAATTATCATTTTCAGGAGGTAGTTTATAGTTAGTGTTTCAACTGAAAGTGGCTGTTCACACAGACAGGAGACAAAATCAGAAGAAAAAATTCAGACTGGTCAGTCTTTAACAGCTGGACATCGCATAGTAAAAACAAACAAGAACTCATTGTCAGACAACACTAAGATGGCTTCCATGCTACATTGTGCATCTAAATTAGGTGATCGTGAGTTTCCCTCTCAATGACAAAGACATAGTTACATGGTCAGGTGGGATTCTGAAAATAACTGCACACAAACTAGTTCCGAGGGTAAATGATGGTGGATCTGCAGCATCCTCTTTGTCAAAACTGCTGCTCCATATTGGCTAGCCGCCAGGCATTCATCATCAGGGGAGCAAATAAGGGAGGACACCTTACCATTGATGAAACTAAAGTAGTCCTGCTGCCCCTTGGCCTCCAAAGCCAGCCATTGACCTCCTGTCTCTTCTACAGGGGGGAGCTCTGACGAACGGGTGGAGGGGTACGTTTTTTTAGTTATTGTCTACACTGGTAGTGGACTAAATCTGGGACTAGAGCAGCTGGGGCTGTCAGAAATTCAGCAAATGATTGGTCCAGATTCAGCCCAGATTTGGCCCAGATCAATACCATAACCCACATGTGTCCAAGCTGACTGTTTGCAAGAGTGCAAGCTATGTCAAGGGAGTGTGGCGGCCAGAGGGGTGTTAAATGAGGAGCTATGCATGACCAGCTGGGGCAGATGCAATTCTTCAAGAGGGAATAAATGGAGGAACTATATGGGATCAAGGGTCACAGGAACAAAATAATAATAATAAATATATAAATGAATTATTATAAATATAAATTATATATTGTTGATATTTGGCAGAAAATACCTGATGCACAATACAGGTTTTTTTCCCAGTATAACTTCAATTTCTCATTTTCAATTTATGATATATCTAACTACTCCACATCAGGTGTTTTGAGCCTGAATGCAATATTAGCAGTATATATTTAGGTAATGGTAATGAGCTGCACCATTTTAATGAATCAAGCGCACACATGCAATAAATGTGCATAATTATGCAAGATCTCTCAAGACAAATGATTTTGTGTTAATAGCCATTACAATTCCAACCATACTAACTGAAGAAAGATGATAATGAGCCACATATTACCTTGATGACTTGCTACATTAACTGCTACATGCCCTTTAGGATAACATCAATCATTTCCTGCTAATGGACCTATAAGCAATGTGTTAACATGGTGGAACCCAGTCAATGGTCCAGATAGTCTGGATGGTCAAAAAATAAAGAACATAATTGTTTGATTCACAGGGATGTAATTGAAGTGCCCTGCAGAGCTCTGGAGCACAGAAGGGATCCACCACACTATTAGAGTGATTTTTCTACTGCAGCAGTAGCTTCAGCACCAAACTGCGTCTAATTTTCTCCATGACTGTTTACATCAGACCTGGGGCAACAAGCCACGATGTGAAAAACTTTAGCCAAGCAGACTGGACATATCAGATTTTAAATGACTTTATATCAGGATACATCCTGTTTATCACAACCTTTGTCTTATTTTCCCCTTAGATACCATTCTTGTGAAAATCACAGTGAACTTCAAAAGTCAGATGAGGTAAGAACACAAACTCTTAGACTTAACTACAGTGGCATTCTTTTTTAAATATAGGTAAACCGTTTAATATTTGTTTTTTTACCCCATCAGACTTCATTAAGGTGATACCACCTATTTCAAGGTGATTTTACAATATAAATTACATAAAGAATAAGACCAAGATTATACTAAACTGGAACTATCCTGTAAAATAGGGATAGTTTAAAGTACTGTATTTATTTGCGGCCTATGAATTTAGATGATACAAGAAAACAAAAATGATCATTCATGGATTAATGTGGTAGTTTTGATTTGGTTTGACTCCGATTTGAAGGCTTTATTAGAACTGAAGCTGCTCGTCTTTTACAGACATAAATCAAAAATTTTCTGTTCAAGATTTAAACTACCGTATTTTCCGCACTATAAGGCGCACCGAATTATAAGGCACACCTGTGCCTTATAATCCGGTGCGCCTTATATATGGAATAATATTGGTTAATTGTGCTTACCGTAGTCAGGGGGCGTGGCCGAAGTAACGGGTAATAAATGTAAGGGAATTCCAGTCTCACACCATTTGCACTAACGTTTGATTTACCGTAGCACTGTTTTATGTGAATCGGGGGAAAGTTCCCCTCCACGTTTGTGAATGCACGAACTACGTGATAAAAGATAAACTTTTTTGCAAAAATACTACGTCACTGACGTTACCTCGAGGGAAAAAAATAACCGTTTGAACCGTGAAAAATGGAGTTGGAAATACATTGTTTTCAACGAGGGCGGCGCAAATAAGAGCTACTGGTACGTACGTTACCGGATTGTGAATGCACGAACTTGTTTTGGAGTGAACAGAGTTGTCAGAACGCTGGTTTGTATTCTATTACCGGTAATAAAGTTTTATTGACTGACTTATCTGTCTGTTTTGATGACATTTCCTTTAACACGACTTCATCTAGTGGATGCATAACGCAACCGCAGCAACTACAGTAGTTTCTATTCTATGCGCCTTATAATCCGGTGCGCCTTATAGTGCGGTGCGCCTTATATATGAAAAAAGTTTCAAAATACGCCATTTATTGAAGGTGCCCCTTATAATCCGGTGCGCCTTATAGTGCGGAAAATACGGTATTATTAATTTCTTCAACTAAAGAACATTAGCCAGAAATTAATTAAATGAGAATTTGTTTTCTTCATTATAACTTTCTTTGAATCTAATGATTTCCACCTTAAAAATTCTGATAAAGATTTCAACATGAAAAAAAATGCTTGAAAAATTAAAAACCTTTTTTGCAAATATTGGAAGTCATATATTAAATTAATATTGCTATATCATTTTAGGAGCTTATTCTAATAGTTGCTTTACATGTAATTTTGTTCTGAAAATGTCAATATCTTTACAGGGATCCTATAAAGTCCCCTTCACAGTCAACAAAATTCTGTATTGTCCCAGATTGAAGCAGGGTGTACAGTATCAACACTGAAAGGGTTGTCGCGGCATTTTGTCCCAGCTTGAATGACCATGCAATTGACCCAGGAGAGCAGCGGCTCGGCTTTTGAAAGGTGTCCTTGTCGTGCTGCTAAATTACCTGATGATGTTGATGTTCCTGCCTGTCATATTCTGATTTTGTCACTAGGAGGCCTGTCAACAGGCAAACAAAGTTTATATGCAGCCTGTGTAGCCATATGGTACACCTTTTTAATTGATCATGGCAGCACACTGACAAGATGGCGAGATCCAGGAGATCCGCATACATAATAACCAGCTGTCTGTGTTAGTTACTAACATTTAAGCATTTTATCCTTATACTACCAACATTTTACTTAAAAGCTACACAAGAACTCATGAATGATCTTTGTGTTATGTCTGCATTTAATGCTGAATTTTCATACTTTGGAAGTTCTATATAAGCATTAAGCCCAAGTCTGATTAGAGCACTGTTTCGACCATCAGCCAAAAGATGATAGCACAGCAACAGAATAGTGGAAGGAAGGAGGGACAAAGAGAGTCAGGGGTAGCAGTGTGGAGAGGATGAGGAGTAGGTCTTAAAATGAGGTTGAAATCAAGTCAAAGATGGTTGGTTTACCAAAAATGCCCTCTGTCAGTCATGGAAAAGAGTAGACAAAGAAAAAAGAAAAAAGAGAGAAAGTAAGAATGAAAAAGTGGACGACTGATAAATGGTCAACCACAGAGCAATACAGATATATTACCATATTTATGCTGTATAAAAAGGTACCACATGTCAACTTCAGAGGGTTTTGAAACAAACACCACTGTAAAAGTGAGCCAGTCTCTGAGCAGTTGGTTGAGTCGGTTGCTGATTGTTGCTGTACTGAAACACACCATGCTATAATATTCCGCTTTTCCAGAAACAGGGTTAAAAGCAATACTACCAAATGGTCTGTTGTGAGTTTTTCAGCAACACGGCTGCATATAAATAGTTTCTCTAATAGAATGAGGCAGTAACTACCAGTAATGCCATCATTTCATCATTAGATATCTGTAGTGTTAATTTATTTCTTAATTATTCATTATTACTCAATATCATTGCATTAAAGAAAAAATGCCACATAATTCAAAGAGATATTAACATCTATTGTGGAACTTTGATAGGATTTAGTTCATACAATGCAACAGATGTGCAACAGTGCCAAAAATTGGACAGTAGGAGAAATAAAATAAGTATAACTATAGGCTTTCCATCCACATAATTCATCGCTGATGAATCACGGGAATCTATGTAAAAGGTAGGAAGCATAAATGATAAACTAAATATACTGGAAGCACTTCAAGGTATTGTTTTTTGTGACACTATGTGATCAGTAGTTTCCTGAGGAGCAATGGCAGCAATGCAGTTTGTGCATGTTGTGGGCATTTCTCAATTTCCACAGGCAGTCCTTAGGACAAAAAGCCAGCAAGTGACACGTTAGTCAGTTTCAGATAGAAAGTGTGCAGCTCGATTTTAATTTACCATAACAATGCACACAAAATGCAATCTACCCCTTCCTTTATGGTGACTGGATGAACTTACCTTCTGCTACACCCCATGGATACTGGCGACCTCTGACCTTTTTGCCATTCACCTCAACCACCACGTTACTGCCAACAACAGCCAGTGGCATTTTCTCCTGGTTTGCAAAGACAACAAATTTTATTGTGAATAACCTGAAACTTGAAAAAAAGCTCTTTTAGATAGAGTAGTGCTTCCTGCACTTTAAAATTCAAGTATTGCTTAAGTATTCTAGGCAATATCAAATAAATATGGGACTCACGGAAAGCTAGACAACATTACAGCAGTATTGTCATGATGTGGGGATTCCTTAAAGCCGACTACAGACTAAACAATTTTAGGTGTCTAAGATGCCACAACTTGCCACAACACCAAATCGGAGTGAGTTACTAATCCGCTTGGCGACTGAGCTTAAGTACCTCAAAGACTCGAATAATGACCCTGGCAACACCCCGCATGGAGTCGCAGGCGAAAAACTAGATATTAAACCTGCCAGATGTCCAGTCTGGTTGTAGTGATGCCGGTAGAGCTACAACCAATGAGAGCAGACATGAACGTTGCTGCAAAATAAGGATATTAAAAGGAGCAGTACAGCAACAAGAAGCAACAGGAGATAGAAAATGGTTTTGTGAGGTCTGTGGACAGAGGAGACTGACTCAGCCACTGTCCGAACCATTACCCCACTCCACGTCGACTTCGTTTGCACCAATTTGCACGCTGCCACCACCACAATACAAACCGAACAAAGATTTTCAGCAAAGACTGCGTAATTGTGACCCTGATGTTGAAACCATTTGAAGTTGTGTCATCCTCTCATCTGACTTTTTTGTAAATTGTTTTGTAGTTTTAATAAAGGACTAACTGGACTATAAGTGGCATTTTGTGGGGGAAATTTAATTTTACAAAACCTAGGACAACAGACATTTCATTTGTAAGGGCGAGTTACAACAATAACAGTAGTATAAAGAACAGGCTCGCACGCTGCGGCCACGTACTTCTCACAATGCTCCCACCGTCCACAATACGTGACTCTAGTTGCATAGTGGGAATGGCCCGGCGTCTCGCTGATTTGAAAAAGTTGTGTAGTCTGTAGGCGGCTAAAAACTAATATGCTCCAGGAAAAACTGAGATACACCCTGATACGAAGGACTTTAATTCCATATACCACATTAGTTTATTTTAAAGATGTTTTACAATATAACTGCTAAAAAATGCATAGCTCTAGGAACATGACTCAATATTTGAGTCTGTCATTTTAAAGCTCATTATAAAACAAACCTATTTATTGTTTTATGTTGGGAAGGACATTTCCACGTCTTATTTTATTATGTTTTGTTAAAATCAGTCTTCATTTACTTGTTAATAAATGTTTGCTGCTGACAATTCAGTGTCATTAAATTACTGAATGGCTGATGTTTATGTAGCAGTCAACTAATGTAGTCAACAAAGATCAACCGAGATGTATCCTGCAGAAAATGACCTAAGGCTCTCAAGTTTTACTTGAATTCCCTTCTCATTTGATTGATAAAGAATTACAATCAATCCCTCTCAAAAAAGAAAAAAAAACATCTAGTGACAACAAAAACAGACATTTTTACCATCAAGAGTAGCTGGAATTACCAGTTGGGATATACAGTATGAATATACAGTATGGAGACTGTAATTAATTACCTTGATTTTTCGAATGAGTTTGTTGTCCTCTTCATCCTCTGTGTCTGGGAATTCATAGATTTTTATTTTGTGCTCCTGTATCTCTTTCATTATCTGACGAAAAAGGAAAGCAATCAGGACAAAAGGAACAGACATGTCTCCATACACACTTCTCATAAAATACTCAACTATCAAAAAATAACTGGGCATCTTATTATTAAAAGTTGCTCTTAAATCCATATATTCCAATACTATGTTGTACATACACACAAATACCTGTTTTTTAAATAGCTGGCATTCCTCTGGGGTTAGAGTGTCAGCTTTTGCAATGAGAGGAATGACATTAACTTTGTCATGAAGTCTCTTCATGAATTCGATGTCCAGGGGCTTTAGACTGAGCAGAGCAAATAGAAATACATTAGGAACATTGACAGTTGAGATCCTGGGTACATGATGTGAAGCCTCAACCCCGTAGCACTTAAGTGTAGTTCACAAAATCCCCACTACATGGACAGGCAAATTTAGTGCCACATGTATGTGGTATCAATCCATAATGAAATGAAATGAAACCACATCACTGTGGCAGAGCACTGACTGGGGGATTGTCTTTGTAGATTCAAAATAATCTACCCTTCTATTGTGAATGTCAAAAGCAAGTGTGTAGAGCATAATGATAAAATTGTAAAAATACTTGGTAAATCTAAAAAAAAAATAAAAATAAAAAAATAAAAAGGCAACACTTTGAGATAAATGTATAATCACCAAATTTAACTTCAAAGAAAAAACTTTTTTCCCCTTTGTTTTGCCATTGTAATAGCATCTATGGGGCACCAGGCATCTATACAGCTATTCTCCTAGCCCCTGCATTCAAAAAAAATGCATGGGCATGGTGTGTCTGTGTGTAATAGCTGAGGAAGGATTTTGAGAGCCTCATATCTGGAATGTTAAAGTACAAAGAGAGCCACAAAACAGCTGTTTCATGGTCCACTGGTTCACAGAAGACACACAGACAGAGTGTGTATATTTTCCTAACAGCAGGGTCACCCTAGTTTATAATGCTGAATCAGAAAAATCCTGCGGTGAATGTGAATCCGAGACGCATTTAGAGCCAGTATATCTGGTCTTAGACAAAATCTATTGAAGCCTACATACTGACAGTGTGTGACAGTGTCATTGAAATCGGCAGTTCACACAGATAGGCTCACTTCCTTTTTATTTTGGTATCTATGTTTTGGTATCTATTTTATTCCAATATTTCAAAATGTGACCAGAACTTTTTAAACCATGTTTAGCCGTTAAAAAAAAAAATGTGCACACTCCACTGTTGTTGAAGGTCATGTCAACTAATGTGTTCTCTCTCGCTCTCTGCACTTTTAACTCAACGAGCAGAGTGACATTAGTGCAGCATGACACAGCTATTTATCGAGACTGATTGTTGTGTCAGAGACCAAAGATGCCCATTGTCAAATTTTAATTGGTGTGGAAAAGAACAATCTTAGTTGGTGTGTAAAAAAGGTGGAAGCGTATCCCTGAAGATAATTAAAGCCTTGATTCTAAGTGGGTGATTCAGTCATAGAGACCAAAATCTAACTGAGCATGAGCAGGACTGATTATATAACCTCTATGGGTCACATACTGACTGTCGTACACTCACTTGCAACACTAGGTTGTGGAGCCCCTAGGGGATATGAAGATAAAGCAAAGGTCTGGAAATCAGCCCATCTGTTACGGCCCTGTTTTGTGTTGTTTGTCCTTGTCTTTTGTGTCCGAGTAGGTGTTCGTCTCAGTTTTAGCAACTATGACAGCCCTGCCTCCTCTGACGTGCAGCCAGTGGATTATTTCCCGAGGCAGAGCCCAGCAGATTTAAAGTGGACTCAAGCCCAAAACTCGATTTGGCAACAGCATATAGTGTTTGCCGTTTTGTGTGTAAGAAGCTTTGTCCTTGGTAGCTATTGATAGTTTGTGATCTTTGAGTAATTGTGGCTGTGTTGTTCCCTAGTCTTTTTCTGTGGTGGTAGGTTGTTACTCATTCACTGTATATATACTTGAACACTGTTTGTTTTATTTTCCCTCGGAAAACTTGTTTTTACCTGCTTGTCAGTCCTCTTCATGTTACTAGTTTCATTTACCTGCTTGTCAGGCCTCTTTTTGTTACTATTTTCGTTTATCTGCTTGTCAGGCCTCTTTCCGTTCTGTATTAAATTTCTAAAAATTGATCGTCCATTGTGGATCGTTTTCTGTTCAGAGCCAAAGTTTGTTCGTTTTTTTCCTCTCCTTCCTCTCCTATACATATATATATATCTTTGAATGATACTGTGAAACCCTAAGTCAATCTTAAATAAATAAATTTGTCTGTGCATAGTAATACTGAACGTTTTGGTTACCATCTGCAACTGAGCCTTTAAATCAGGGGTGTCCAAACTACGGGCCTTTTAGTTGGCCCACAAAAAAATGTGTAAATACAATAGAATATGGCCCGCACTTCAACTTTTGCCTGAGTGTACTGCACTTCTTAGTTTTAACACTAGGGGGAGCTACTGTTGATCAAGGTAGTTGCTCCACCAAAAAGGACAATCACAGAAGAAATTTACCCCAAGTTACGAAATGGCAGAACCAAAGAAGCTAAAGGTAGAATTGAGCACAGAAAATTTCAGACACGGTGGGAGAGTGGTCCAAAAGCGCAGCATCACTGCTCCCACTGAGTACAATGCCGTTCCCACTTTAGGTGAGTAAAAAATATATTCCACAGTACCCGTGTGTTAATAAGCATGCATGTGCAGGTACACATGCGACAAATATCAATAATGCGCATCAATTCTGTCACTACCCTGCTTTTGCGCACCACTTTCTTATATGCGTTTTTCTTGTTAACACACATAGTACACACCGCTGCGCACAGCACATACACTGCACACGCCAAGTCAGCTGATCTCATTTGATGCAGATTTGCTCTTTGATCAAGTGACATTTGTCCAGATTTTTGGCAGGAGTGCCGTCGGATAAGCACCGCAGTTGGATGGCCCGATTTACATACCCAGCGCAGCTGATACTCACGAGAGTAATTTACTGAAATGATATGCACTCCTGTTATTAAGTCCAGTTCAGTCTGTTAATGTTGATAACCGTTTCAAACGAACGTTAATAGGTGTATAGCCTAATAACTTAAATAACAAGCTTGAAATTTACCCGTCCCATTTTCCCCTTCATTGTTTTTTCTCTGTACTGTAAACCTTCTAAGAATAAATCTGAGGCTGTTGTTCTGAGAATGAGCTACCAAAGCTTTTTCTGAATAAATCAATAAAGATCCATTTAAGGAAAGCTGTGATGAAGGCAGTTTTGTCTTTAATTATATTCAATTATTTATATAT
>BJFM01007601.1:1455-6455 GCA_016586285.1 Arothron firmamentum
TGACACTGTAAGAAGCAGGAGCAGGGTGATAAACAATGAAGCAGTGCTAAATCATTGCATCTATGGAAGGAAGGGTGAATGGCCAGGGTTGAAGAAGGAAAGTAATCTAGGGAGAAATAAGGGGGTAGAGTGCAAGAGCACGCAGATGAAAAGTTATTGGGATGTGGCATTAGGAAAATATGAGAGAGATGCATAAATATAAATAAAATCAATGGGGAAGAAAGCGAAAGATGTCAATTTCCAGCATTGAGACTATAAGTGGAGATATTGCCAAAGGTACATAACTGTGGTGACGTTAAGTGCATAACAAATTGACCGGGCAAGTCTGAAATGTCTAAAAAGCAATTATGAAGTGTTTCCATTCCATATCAGGTGGTTGTTGTTTGTTGTGCTACCTGTATATTGAATGTACAATGTAGAAAGGGAGATTTACTAGAGGCTATCGGGGGGTTCTTAGATTCTTCTTTGATTTGGAATGCAAACACACATTTTTTTTAAGAGATGCCTATAATGGTAGACAGACTGGTACAGAATGGTAAAAGAACAGCATAAGGTGCCTCTCCTGATTAGCAAGTTTGCATCGTAGTGACGCAGACCGCCACAACGGCCAGCTCCTTGAATCTGTATTCCATCCCGTCCTGAGACGAACTTGACAGTTAATGCAATTTCTTATTAACGCCCTAGAAATACTGCTTAGGAAGAAAGAAAAAAAAGAATTAGTCTTGTTCAATTTCCATTGTCTAACAATTAAGATTAGTGACTACTAATTCTTGAAACGATCTAAATTATCATACTGGATAATATGAAATGATTGCGCAGTTGTGCTCACATAAATATGAGACTGAGCTGGACTTGTGAACTCATAAGAGTTGGTATATTTCATTTATTCTGATCCGGATAATTAATTTATATTTAGTTAGTTCAACAAATTTAAGTGTTTCCAGCCCATTATGCTTTCTAAGCCGTGACACAGAGATGTGCATCTACAGGGTACCAGCATGCTAATTATTGCAAAGGACATAAGAGAAAAGCTCTGGCTATAGATGGCTGTCATTGAACACAGACAATATGGAATTTTATATCATGCTAATTTTTTTTTAGTGCATTTTGTAACGATTGCTAATTTTATTTTGAGATCATCACAGCTTATGCAAGACAGTCACAACATTACATTTGTGCTGCTGCACTGCATGGTTGTTTATGCAATATATGTGCATATGATTATGCTAATGAGCAGAATTACATGATGGTCCTTTATGGCAATCTGTCGTTCCGCGTGAAATCGATCGAGGTCGTGTCAGCAGATCTCTGTCTCTGGGATGTCACTTTGATGAATTTATCAACTCCTGTTTACATTCATGTTCAGTGCCTTTTCTGATGATGGGGGGGCTTGTGGCATCACATGGAAAATTTTCTTCCTTTCAAGAGACCAAGGTCGACACTTACCCTACAAGAAGGTTATCAAACTCCATGATGAAGGAAAGTTAATCCCTTCACCTTTGTTACAAATTATGACACAACTCCTACATTCCAGCATATTATCATTAACTTGTATCTTTTAAAGCCACTTAAAGGATGGACTTTATAGTCACAGTTTCACACTGTATCCAGAATTGACTTGAAAGTGGTCCAAGTGCAATTTCAATTTTCCCGTAATGGCTTGAGAAGCATAATTCATCCAAGTCCTTGAGTCACTACAATGTCAAAATTTTATATAGAATTAGTCCCCCTCTGCCACTGTGGGCTAACCTAACCTGTACGCTTTTTGATGATGGGAGAAACTAGAGTACCGGAATGAAACACACACACACACACACACACACACACACACACACACACACACACACACACATTGGATATGAACTGAAAAAAACAAACAAAAACCTGCAACCAAGACAAGTAGATGCTTTACAATAACATGAAATTATAAATCCACAGCAAATGTATGTGATCATATTTTAAAGTAGACCTCTATTACATGACCACTTTCAATATTCTGATGACTTAATTCACAGTTTCTTCTATTATGTATCTTAAAATAACTAAAACCCCTAGGAGCAAATTTCATCTCGCGTGTAGATGACAGGGTTTGAGTCATCGTTGGTGGCCCTGGGTACTGCCAGACGTGGTGAACTCTAATTGGCGGTTATTTGCAGGGTGTATAAATCAATTCTGACTTGGATGCATATTAATGCCCTTAATGCCTGTTTATCCAGTAAGTTTTCCCAAAATCTAGTCAAGCTAGGTAAAATAGTGCATCTTTAAAGCAGGACCGTGCCCTTGAAAAGGTGGGCTTTATCAGTATCAGTTTTGTTTCTGTCACCTCTTGAGACTAGTTTGAATTCCAACACTGTAGGCTGGTGTGTGTGTGTGTGTGTGTGTGTGTGTGTGTGTGTGTGTGTGTGTGTGTGTGTGTGTGTGTGTGTGTGTGTGGGAGAGAGAGAGAGAGAGAGAGAGAGCTAAATCTGTTTGAGTTTAGACAGTGGCATTGTTGTATGGGCACACCATGACTGGTACTCACTCAAACCCTCCCTGTGCATCTTTATATACAATTAAGGCAGCAATGGGCTCCTGGGAGGAAAACCGAGGGGTGGGTGACCTTTGATGTATGCGGGCCGCTGTCCAGCTCCGCATCTCTCTAAGTGTCCCAACTGAGCAATTCTACCATGCTCCTCAGCATGACTAATGAGCCCGACTCAGGCAGAGGACAGCGACACCTTACAGACCCAGCGTATTTAACCTGTTCGCCCCCTTTCTGCGTTACATGTTTTCTTTTCTCCAAAAGGGACAAAAATAGAGAAATAAATAGAGAAATAGAGAAAAATAGAGAAACAATTGGAAGCAAGATTGTGTGCAAGTGTACGTTGTCTGCAGATCCAAGAGGTGGCTTTTGCCACAAAAAACAGAAAGCAAGAGTCTTGTATTGCTGTTGCCCTTTCGTATTCTCCCTCCATTTTCTTGCCCTTTCTCTCTCTTTTTTTGTTACTGTTTATTAATATTTATCTGTGTTGATAACTGCTAGCCAGGATTATAGTCGATATCACTGGCATTTTGCATTCTGTCTTCCAGGCAGCTGATATCTGGCCCTCTGTGTTCCATCTCTTCTCTCTTCTTTATATCTTCGGTCTCATTACCGGAAGCTTGTTTCTCACGAGATGGATCACGTTCCAGCCTGGTTCAGCTAAATCTTGACGTGTATTTTGCCACTGCTGGCATTGAAAAAATAGGAAGGTTTATAACCTTTTTGATATAGACTGCCATAGACTGGATTTTTTTCGTTCATGAATATACATTATTGTTTTAAAATTTATTTCGGACATGTAATTTGAAACATTCAACGAATGTTTCACAAAATAAAAATAAAAATAGTGCACCCTGCTTCTCATACCGTATAAGGAGAATAAGATGAAAACAAAACTTCAACATGTTCGAAAGGGAGTGGGAAGAAGTCCAAACTTTTAATACCAACCCCTAAATTAATTCACTTATTCCAATCGGTTTCATGAAACATACTCAATAAAAAACGAATTCGTCACTAATAATTTCCCTTTTTTCAAAATTCATTAATTAATTAATTACCATTGTTTCAACAATTTGGCGCAGCATCATCAAAATAAGACTTGAGCTGGGTTTTGTTCTATTGAGGTCATAGGTCTTTAAACTGTACATGATTAAGTGAAATTTTTTTTTTTATTTAACTGATTTAATAATTGCACTTAAGGGAAATTAAAATAATGTCATTTATAAAGTTAAATAAAAAAGCTGGCCAACCATATTTTATGGTTATCAATTACATATGCACACTAAAAGCATGTGCAAGATTAAGGTCACTATAAAATAATCAGATATCTACCAGTCAGTATGATCTTTGACCCAGTGTTGACCGAACTGGCAATGGTACTGAGCATGTTTTCATTGGCTTAATCTAGTTGCTGTAGCAAAGCTGTGTATTTTAGCTGTGACCATGTTCAAGAGCGTTTACTTTTTCCCCATACTGGGACACCGCAAATTCACTGAAGTCCGTCTTCTTGCAATGTCTTTAAGAATTTTCTATCATTTACCAAAGTTTCAAGATCTTTCTTATAATTTTTTAGATGCAGATTCAAATACAAGTGGTAACCCAATCCTCAATGTCGGTCTTGTAAAAAGTGGGAAAATTGGTGCATTGACGAGCTGGAGCGCACTCAAACCAAAATTGCACATCACCCATGCCTTCACCTACTTCTGGTTCGAATACTGCAGCTCCTTTCTGTCTGGCATCTCCGAACACTCGCCCGAGGCTAGTTCGAAAGTCAGTGCTGTGTTAGATCAAATTCATACTCCATGCCTCCATCAAGTGGCAGCCTGTCTGTTTCAGAATTTATTGTAAATTTTTAGTGGTTATTTATGAAACCTGAAAACCCCCTCAACATGGCTTCACGGAGAACATCCCCCATCTGGAACTGATGCAATTTTTGTCAACTTGCCATCCGTCCCCCAAACATTCTCAATTGGGTTAAGAACAAGGATGGTCCAAAAGAGAAACGTTACTCTTATGGAAGATGTTCTGAACTGCAGTGTTGCCAGCCAGGACCATGCAGACGAGGGCCCTCAGTCATGAGGGATGCCCACTCCAACATCAACAACGGGTTTAATTTTTTCCTCGTTGGAGAATAAAACTTTCTTCCACCTTTTGGTCCTATGTTTGATGCTCTCTTGCAAAGTCTAAACTAATAATTTTGTAGATGTTTTTTGGTTTATAAGACCAAATTTTTGTGCCGATTTTGGGCTGTAAAGGCTGTGGTCTTAAACTTTTAGTCGATTAAAGTTGTAATTATTTTAATACGTAAAATGTGGATATATTAAACAATTGAACAAACTTTTTGCACGATGATTGTGTTCTGGCTCTAGATGCATGTCATCTAATGTTGATATTTGTAGCAGCAATTTCTCAGTAACATTAATACCTCAAAGAAATTGTTAATTGTTAATTAATTAACATTTTTCTCAATTACATCTCA
>BJFM01007601.1:11455-25211 GCA_016586285.1 Arothron firmamentum
CAAAATAAAATATCGTTCACTTTCAGATAATAAATAAAATGAAGTAATGCAAGTTATTTTTTCTTTCTGTGTGGCCCGGTACCAAATAGCCAATGGACTGGTACCCTTCTAAGTAGATTTATTACAAAGTACCTGTTGAAATGTGCTGTAATGCAATGAAACCAATAAGCTGTTCAGAGTAGACAGTACTGATGGCTGAAAAGCACCTCTTGAACGAGCCGTGGTGATCGAGTAGGCACGCCACGTGAATTCCACGTCTACAAGGCACACAGCAGCTAGCAGATGTCATGTCCGTGTGAGGCCACATTTGTTTGTAGCAGGAGTGCAGTGACTGAATGCTCCGATGTGTCTCAATCTGAACTGTTGATTCTATGGTAATGATGCAAGTCAGGCTAAACATAACAAACCATTAGCGTCCTCAGCGTGTCAGCAGCAGGGCTGGAAATATGGTGCTCTCAATTCAGCGTGCACAAACTCCACAGACGTGGGGAATGCAGATTAGGCGCCATGTAGAAATAAATCCAGACTGAATTAGAATTGGCTGCTGATAGTAAACAATTTTTTTTATATGGGACGGTTATTTAAATGTTTCAGTGTGGAAATAAAGAAAATCACGGCACTGGATTTTAGGAGAAGACAATAGATAGTATTAATATAGATAATATAGGCAAAAGGAGGGAATATACTTAACTGGGAAAAGGGATGTAGATAATTATCTTGAAGAAAGGGAATAAAGGCAGAGAGCAGAATGGAAGAATTAGAGGAATCTGGCATCTATCAAATTAAAAGGTGTACTATGACAGGAAACAAGCCAGGGTTATCCGTCCTCTGGTTTTCATGCGAGATTCTCCCCCAGTAATGGCCATGTTCTTTCGTGTTCTTCTCACCTTTAGTAATGTTTCTTTACACACACACACACACACACACACACACACACACACACACACACACACACACACACACACACACACACACACACACACACACACATATTACCCTCTTGTCTTTGTGAGGACTTTCAGAGACATAATGTACTTGCCCACCCCATTTATCCCCCTGACCCTAACCCTAAATGCAAAACTAAACCCAACCTAAAAACCAGGTATTAATCCTCAAACAGCCCTGTGATGTCATGACAGCCAGCCAAAATGTTCTCACCTTGCTAGTAGAATGAGTATTTTCATACTTATTATGTAGCAAGTACAAGAGCACACACACACACACACACACACACACACACACACACACACACACACACACACACACACACACACACACAGTATAATGTATGTAATGCTCTCTGAGAGCATTTTGAAGGGAAGCTTTGATTGATTTTTGCCTCATCATGTTTCGTCATGAACATAAAAAACCTGTAATGTTAATTTATGTTGTGTGGGGGACTCATTTCTACTTATTTTTTAATTTTATTCTTTCCTCTGTATGATATACTTGGAATAAAAACAACTACATTTTAATTGTGCATGTAATTAAAAGAATACTGTATTTTCCTAACATTTCCCTCTGGCTGATCAACATTATGAACAGTTAAATATAGGTAAAGTATGTCATTAGCCATGACTCCAGGCTGGCATCCAATATTTGGTAGAGCAATTATACTTTAACATTGTAAAGTGGAAAATTTGTGCCATACGTCCTACATTAATTGCATTCTTAGCAGAGGAAAAAACAAAAACGTGCCATGTTCGGAAAGGGATGAGTCTTCAAGTGTGTCAGTAATATGCTGTTGATAATCTCCACCGAAATTAGGAGAACCTCGCTGGCCCTTCCATAGCTATCAGATGTTTATAATGACACCTCTATTACACAAATGCACAGCTTTTAATAAATCATGCATGACATATCAATATGTCAATGTTGCCACGTGTCTGTTTCAGACACTTTGATTATGATATGCTAATTTGACCTATAATTTACTAGCTATCATTTCCTGTCATCTCACCCCAAAGACCCATTTATGTGTCACAAACACATTAACGGTCATGCTCATACGTCTAATTCCCTTTTACGTATCGGCTTGTCTGTCATCACGAACCACATTTGAAAAGAAAGTTTTACTCGTTACTCTAGCTTTCCAGCTCACTGCGGGACTCCAGCTCTAGCTCTAACATTCAAACCATTCTTTCTATCTGTCCTGTCTGCAGACAGGATGATATTCGAAATCACCGATTTTGATGTTAACGTCTTCCTCCATTTTTCTGTTCTCCAAACCCTCAGCCGTTGCAGATAGACGATAATTTTTGCGGCCAGGACTTCAACCAGCCTTTAGGGGGCACCAGAGCCATAGAGGGCATCCCGCTGTATGTGGACAGGGACGATGGTATGACCTCCGTGGCAGCCTACAACTATCGTGGACACACTGTGGCATTCACTGGCACCCGCAATGGGCATATGAGAAAGGTAGGCACTTTGCGTGTGTATGTATGCGTGTGTGCGTGTGTGTGTATGTGTGTGTGTGTGTGTGTGTGTGTGTGTGTGTGTGTGGGTGGGTGGGTGTGTGTGTGTGTGTGTGTGTGTGTGTGTGTGCATTTGTGTGTGTGTTCTTGTACTTGCTACTGAGCGTTTGTGGTCCAGGACAATATCTACCAATATCTACCAATCGGATCTTATCCCCCCCCTTGGCTTGTCTTTCTGTGCAGTTTTAAAAAGTGAACGAAGGGGAAATACACAGGTGGTGGCTGTTAATGTCCTTGTGTAGCTCACTGATGACACTGCAGGGACATGCTGCTGTCTTTTTAGGGTGGGGAGCATCAGATAAATGAACTTGGTGTGATCACAGTCACAGTTATGTTGATTTATAAGCCTTTTGTTTGTCAGAACCTGCAAATGTACTGCAAATGTATGTGTACTGTGTGTGCACCTGCGTTAGAATCCCTCATTTGCTGAATACATTTGTGCAGTGTAACAGGACTAAATGTTTCACATCAGGAAGGGAAGATGAAGAGAATGATGACACATTTCCAATGCTTTGTGATCCTGCTAAATTAACAGTGTATTAACGTTGTGAACAGGGAGGATTACATTTGCTTCCCAGCTCCTTTCATTCTCAGCCACATGTAGCTGGCAGCTTAATTATAACTTAACAGCTGGTTAATTTGTTGTCAGCTAATCGTTAAAGTGAAACGGCCAATGTTTGTACGACCAACTATTAAATTCTTCCATTGTTGGAACAAGAGCTTTATTGACCTCTCAAAATTCCTTCCCCAGATACTTAGCCAACTATGTTGTGCTGCTCAATTATGTGTGTGCTTTGTGTCATTATTTGAACATAGATGTATGGACATAGTTTTTTTTTTGCATTTTGTCTTTGCCATTTTCCTTTTGTGCACATTTACTTTTGCAATTGCATTTTGGGAGGAATAGAGTGAGAAATACTTATGCTGTAATACCTCTAATTAATTACACCTGATTTTTGCTGGTTAACAAGTGTCTGGTATATATTGGACATCACTCTTAGTGTTGCGTACTTTTTTAAAATCTTCTTAACAACATTCTGAACTTTTTTACTGAACTAGATTGGAAGAGGTGAATAAAAATGGTATTTAACGGATTTAAAGTGTGTTTGTTGAGGAATTTCACATGTCCAAATGGCCTTGTTGTATGTAACTGCAGGAAATATGCTGCTCATAGGTACTCGCAGATCAAATTGCCCTTAAATCTGTCCTTCATTTTAGCTTAGATGTGTACAGTGAACTTGCACATTACTGTTCTATTTTCTAAATTCATCTTTGCCTTGATGAGGCCAAAGGTACAGCAGGTTCTTTTAAGTCACGTCACATTAAAATCCAGTTTTAATCTACCCGACTCCATCCCATTGAAATACACAGTAGAATTTTGCTTCAAAAAATGTCAAAAGCACAATATTCTACAAATGAACGAGTGGCTTAGGAAATTGCATGGGGATGGAGACAAGATCCCAAATCAATTACAAGACTCATTATCTGCCCCCCCTTTAATGAGACTGTTTTTTCACGGCTGCGGCTATGCTCGAAGCACTGACACCCACTCTTTGTTAAACGCATTTAGGTACACTGTAGCTCCAGCAAGTCCATATATTTTTTGTCGGATGCAGCCTTGCAGAAAGACAGTACAGTCTGCCTAATGTCTGCCAGTGCTCAGGGGCAAAAAAAAGTACAATGACAGGAAATATATACTGTTGTTTTTGCTGAGCACTTTAAAGTGAAATATAATTAGATTTTTTTTTTTTTTATCCACCATTCAATGCTTTGTAGGAAGGTGATATATATAGGTGGGGTAGTAATTGCCCTAACAGCGTAAACTAGCACTATGGACTAGTGTCTGTGCCTTTTGCTCTCCCACCTCCACCCCAACATCCTTTCAATCCCCTCATTTCGTCTTCTCTTTTGTCTACCTGGGAGAACAAGGTGTTCTTGCCACATCAGAGGAGATGAAAAGAAGCTCTGAGGAGCCTGAAGTGTTTCCAAATTTTAGAAACAAAAAGAGGAAGACTGCAGAGATGAGAGGGAGAGCTGCTCTGAGCAGTGCGCGAGCACGTGTGTGTGTGTGTGTGTGTGTGTGTGTGTGTGTGTGTGTGTGTATTAGTCGTGTGAACTGTCTGTGAGAGGATGTATGTGAGGAGGGGTGGGTTTTTATGTCATTTCATCATTTCCCTTCCAGCAGCAAATCCAATTACTTTTCCCTTTCCTTTCCATCTTGGAAGATAGCCTGAGTGACAGGAACGATTGGAGCGGCAGTACTGAGGTAACTGTGCCAGCCGGATGATTGACATAATGCTGGCTCTTTACTGCCATGAGACTTTGTGATGAGTGAGATGGGTTAGGCTTCAGGGCATCTCAGAGCAAGCGAGGTGCTCTGAAAGTTCAAGGTCCGACGCCTTTTGAAAGGTGCATGCCTTCCACTTAAAGATCATCCGATTCGCTTTGCTCATCTCACCTGTGGTAGCATTGACCCTGAGTCGCAGCGTGCCTGCAGTTGCTGCAGTTTACATTATGGTAAAAATTTAAGTTGTAGGTTCAAAAAAAAAAAAAAGCATTTTCTTGCATCCTCCTCTAAAATCCTGCAGAGCACATAATGGATTTTGCCTACTTGAATGACTGTGAGTTTTTTTTTTTTTTTGCATTTATTATTGTATAATAATAATAATAATAATAATAAGAAAAACTATTTAAACCTCTACACGTAAAAGAGAGAGAGTTAAAGGTGCCAAATATTATATTTCGAAATCATGCTGGTTTGGAGGAAACAAGCTAAGTTAGTGTTCCCAAATTTCTGTAATTACCTCATTTATTAAATAATTTTGTTTTTGTTTTAAGCTTCTGAGTGATATTTTTATACCCCAGATAAAAATGCTGAAATCTTAAATTCTAAAACAGAGCGAATCAGTGTTTCCCATAGAGTTTCCCCCTTTTTTGTGTTACCTCTTAAGTATTACTTGATGGCACTGATGAGTTTAGACATACAGTTTAGGGACGGCCCACTAAAATTACAACATGAAACATTGTCTCAAAGCTTCAAAATTATGCTGAAATTGGAAATTGGAAGACCCCACACTTAAGATACTGTGGCACATCAAAGTAAAATTTACACTATAAAATACATCCTCTCACTAAGTGTAAAGACTGTTCCAATCTTAAAAATTACACCTACAGTGATACCTACAGCTACACTTATCTGACCTGTCACACATACACACAATACTTCAGGTACCACCCAGCTGAATATTATTGTCAAGTTGTGTGTGTTTTTTGTGACCACAGCTCTGCCCAAACTTAAAAAACTGCTTGATCAACCATTGAAGGATGCAAAGGAAAAAGTCATTCCCTCTTGTTTCAAATTTTAATTGAATAATGGGTTAGGATTAATGATAGTAATGGGTTTAGAAACAGGAATAGGTCGATAACTGTGAAGCTAAACAGAACAAACATGAACTATTTTATAACTTAACTACATGCATAATACTTGATAGTACAATATTTAGGTAATAGCCGATAATGATTAGTTAATGCAATCATTGGAAAGAACACTTCTACTGAACATTACTGTCAAGTAATGTGTGTATTTGTGACCGCAGCCCTGCCCAAACTTGAAAACCTGCTTGATCAATCGTAGAAGGTTGCAAAGCACAAAGTGACTCCACTTGTTCACCTATTTAATTGAGTAATTGATTGAGTTTTGGAATGGTATAGGAATCGGAATAGGTCGATAACCTTGAAGATAAACAGAACATACATTTTATGTCCAATTTGCATGCATAACACTTGAAAGTACAATAGACAATGCAATCATGAACATGGCTATGCGAATAAATGAATGAATATTAATACCAACACCAATTATTAATTAATCTTGATCATTTGAAGTTGCTTCCTACCAGTTGCGTCTTCTAGCTGATCAGGAGCTGTGGTTGTGTTTTGAAGGGTAGGTCTATAGCTACATGGTTTTAACACAGTATGTTGCCTTACATCAAAACCCCTTGCCCTTGATTACTAAACATCAAATGCTCCTTAGATCTTGTTTTTGATCTGATTGATCTGTGCTTTTGATTTTTCTGATCTGATTTTGACACAATTACTGATAGAACATGTAATACTACTAACAGGATGATTATTACCACTGATAGAGAACATTGCAGCGGAAACCAACAGGTGTCACAGATAATTAAGCTTTTGAACTGGACTATTTTGCTGAACATTAAACATTTGATCAGGAAGTACAGTCGGAAGTACAGTCTTAATTTTAGCTAATCTTAAACATTCAAAGATGCTTCCTGTCAGTTGCATCTTCTGGTTGATCGGGAGCTGTGGTTGTGAAATTTGGAGGGCAGGTATACCCGCTACAATATGTTGGTTTGCACCAAAGCCCCTTGCCCTTTACTAAGCATCAAATAATCTCACTTTTGTTCTGCCTATTTGATCTTAGTCTTTGATCTTCTGAATTTCGGGTTTTGATGCAACATTTATTCACACTGCATGACATCAACTTATCATGTGAAATACATGCAACCAATACAACTTTTATTTCATTATTTCCGCTTTGGGACATGTGCCATTGAAAGTTTGATAGTTACTGCTCTCAAACTAGTTTAGAAAGAAGGATGTCAGGGCCGCAGACTGTTTTGGATCAGACACAGCACAGTACTTGCCATCGTTGAAGAATCCTCCTCTGCAGAGTAGAAGCCTTGTGTCTGGGTCTCTGATCACGGCAAGTCTGCTGAGCGTGGAGTCTGGGAAGGTTACTTCTTCACCCAGATCTCTTGAGTGCATCTTCGCATTCCCCTACGGTGACTGTTGCTTCTCTGGCTCTGTCTTAGGCTCTTGGGGCGAAGGAACTTTCCCCCCACTCTGTTTGCTTCGTGCTTGAGTCTTACAGTCAGTGCTCTCTTCCACATCGTGGCAGCTCTCCACACCCAGGCAATGACTCTGGTCAAACTGCTGAATTTGCAGATGTCAAAGATTTTTCCCACTGCGAAGCCGGCTGGTGGCCTCCGGATGTGGGATAGGTGATCTTTAGTATAACTTCTTTGTGGGCTTTTACTTTGATCATGACTAGCTGTTTTTTGTCTGCGCTTGTGTTCGTGCTGCCATGAAACCCTTTCTCTGAAGCCTGCTTACGTCTTTGGCATATGCAGCGACCTCTTTGGCTGTTTTCGACGGCCACTCTTGTACAGGCCATTCCAGGAACTCTGGGCCATTTTGCCACACAGAGTCTTCTTTGAGGTTTTCTGCGGCTGCTCCTCTTGTCAGGAGGACAGGGATGCTCATCTCACTTGGGATCCACAGCCAGTTCACTACTGAGGTAGATTTCTGGATCTCCCCCACTATGTTTGCAAAGAACGTCTGGTACCTGTAGCTTTCCCTTTGGATTGCTCCTAGCACAGTTTGGCTGTCTACCAGGTGGAACCAACATTCGACTTGCGTTCGGCTCTGTTTCTCGATGTAGCCTTTTAGCCTCGCGGCAAAGACAGCAACACAGATTTCAGCTTATACCAGGTCTCCCTTTTGGTCAAGTGGCGTGAGCTTTGCTTTAGACTCAATTAGTCGTACTTGGATGCCTTGCTCACACTCCCATCTTAGGTACACCACAGCACCATAGCTTTGGTCGCTTCTGTCAGACAACGTTATTCCCCAGGGTAATCCAGTTCGATCAGCTGGTGTCAGACTCCTGTGGAAAGTAATTTGGTTGAGGCGTATGTATTCTTCAAACAGGTTGATGGCTTCTTCTCTTAGCCCATCGGACAATGATTTGTCCTGCATGTCCGATGGGCTAAGTGCTGCTTCTCCTCCAGTTTCCTGAAAGGCCCTTCTGACTAGAATGGCTCCTTTCTGTATGGCAGGCAGCACAAGACCTATTGGGTCATGCAAGACGGCTATCTGGCTAAGCAACTGCCTACTAATCAATGGTTTCTGGGTTTCCACTCTTACCTTGTCCTTTTTGGGGTTTTGGCCTAGTCTCATCTTCTTTTTCTTTTTCGAGAAGTTGATCGAGGTCATGATGTACAGTTTGGTCAAGTCGGCCAAGTACCCTACACCAAGGGCTTTGTTGTCTCCTTCTCTCATTTGGTTCGGGAGAACGAATACCTGATTTGATGATCCAGTATGCTGCGGTGCACGTGCCTGCCTCCCACTTTCGCCTGACCGGACCCAAGGCTTGAGTTGGAAACCACCTGCCTTCAGGACTTCGTCAATGGCTTTGGTGTTTTTATCTAGCTGTTCCAGGTTATTATGGGAAGTTAGAATGTCATCCACATATGAATCCTACTCGAGAATCCTACAGTGAGCAATTTTGCTGTCTCTCTCATGGCTAGTTGCTCTATTCACCCTGCTGGCCGATCTCCAATGTTCACTCTGGTAATGGTGTATTCTTCAATTTCATCATCTTCACTGTCTCACCACAGGAACCTGTGGAGGTGCATCTCCAGGTCTTCGAGCCACACAGAGTTGTACATCTTCTTAATATTGCCTAGTGCTGGTTGAATTTCTCTTCTGTGCCACAGTAGCACTGCTCAGATGGGATTGAGTACATCCAGCCCTTGGAGGAGGTCGTTCATGCCGATTCCCTTATACTTCTGGCTGCTCTTCCATACCAGTCACACCGGTGTTGTGACTGAGTGTGGGTTTAGTGACACCAAGTGGTTGATGTAACACACTGGTCCTTTCCAGTTGGCTATGGTTTCTTTAGTGAGTTTATGTGCTGCTTGGCTGTCCACCATCTCATGGACCTGCATATGCCACGCTCCACTCTGGTTCTCTTTTGAGTTGTCTCTCTGTCCTCAGGAAGGTGGCCTCTACTGTGTTTCTGTTGTTGGGTAGGGAAACTGGGTTTTCGATCCAGGGGTACTTTGTGCCCCAGTGAGACTTCTGACTGTGAGCATCAGCTTTAGTGTAGGTGAGGCCTTTTTTGATAACCTCCAGTTCTCTTTCCTTACTTAGTGTCATCTCTTTGCCCCGGGCTGAAAGCTGCCCCACCGGCATCCTCCACAACTGGGTTCACAGGCTGCCCCAATACTGTCCCATTTCCACCAGTCCATAGTGCACTGATGTAGTGATGCTTTGTGACTTGAAGACATGCGCGACCCGTACCACATAGTGCCTGAGGATAGGACATTCATTCATCCTCTTGCCACACTTGGTGCAGGTCACCATGTGCCCACACTCAAGGAGAATGCAGTCGATCGTTGCATCCATACAGATCCTACAAAGGTTGTCATTGTGGATTGTCAGAGATCCCTTTTCACTATGTGCGCTTGAATCCATCACTTAGGAGGGTTCTTCCAAGTGCACAGCGATGTTGCTGCCATGTTAGTAAAGGCCTCTCTGATCTCCTGCACTGCCTCTGAGCTAAGCTGGCTTAGCTTGGATATTGCTTTCTCTTGCTTCTCTGTGAATGTTCACTTCTTGGTGCTTTTGGTGCTTGGTTTCCTTTACCCTTAGGATTCCCCCTCGTGCAGAGGAGGAAGTTGTAGTCTGAGGAGCCTCCTTTGGTGCAATCTCCATTCCTTCATAGGTACATGTCTTTACATTCATCATCCTGTGTGTGACACATGAGACATCTCCTGCATGCTTCCAGCTTTTCGACGGCTCTCAGCCTCTCGCTAGGCTCCAGTTCTTTGAACTGCTTACAAAAGAAGATGTTCTCATGGTGCCTTTCATCTCCACAGATGACACAACCATTCTTTGTGGAGGCAAGCATCTTCTCCAAGAGGACAGGACCCTTCTCTACCCTTTCGCTTGCACAGACTTGCTCCATCTTTTCTAGAATGGCTTTCTCTCTCTTTAGGCATTTGAAGAGGCTATCAAAATTATTCTCAGGTGTAACCTGGTTTGTCGGTTTACTCAGTGAGGTCGTGCAGGGCCTTCTCTATAGTTTGGATTAGTTCGATTACTCTCTTTGGCTGGTATGACTTTAAGGGAGGGAACCTTTCCAGGTCCTTAATTATTTCTAAGGCAGTTGTTGGTTTGTTACCATATCTGTTTTAAGTACACTGTAAATATCACCAGTGCTGTTGTACGAAGACAGTTGCAGGTCTCTACATGTCTGTTCATCCACACTGTTCAGGAGTTGGAACTTCTTTACTTCTGCTGAGCCGGACGGTTCCCCCTGCATCTGCAGGCTTTCCCAGTCCTTCCACCAGCTGTAGAAGTCTCTCTTGGTCCTGGGGAACTTGGGTAATCTGGTTCGCTCTAGTCTTACACCTGGTTGTGGAACCACCACCTGCGGGACCACTGCTGGTTGATGCTCATCTTTTATCTCCTCCTCTGCATGCTTTTGTGCATGTGCCTCTGCCATTCTGGCTTCTAGCTTGTTGCATACTGCAGTCAGGGTCATCACTTTGTCTTCCAGGAGTACTGCCTGCTCGGGCAGGATCCATGCATCCCAGTCTGCTAGGCTTGCACTTGCTTCCTGGATTTGCTTCCTGGAGTCTTGTTACCTGCCCCAAGTGCTCAGAGCATGCGGGGCTCTCACAAGCTCTTTCACAGGCTTCTTTTGCTTCACGAAACCTGCCTCCTAACTACAATACCGCGCCCACATCCTGTCTTGGCCGGTTTTCCAGACTTCATCATGTTTCCTGTCACACTCTGCCTTGAGTCTTCTCAAGATCAGCTTGAAGGTGCCGATCAAGGATGACTTCTTTGTTATCTTTTTCAGCTCCAAGGTCTGCTAGCAGGCCATCTCTGTAGTCCTTATTTGTTAGAATAACACGTTAGGATTAGTCATAGTAATAGGTTTAGGAACAGGAATAGGTCAATAACCTTGAAGGTAAACAGAACAAACATGAACTATTTTATAACTAAACTGCATGCATACTCCATATTACAATATTTAGGTAATAGCCGATGATGATTAGTTAATGCAATCATTGGAAAGAACACATCTACCGAACATTACTGATAGAACGTGTATTACTACTAACAGAATGAGTATTACTACTGATAGAGAACATGTCAGTGAACCCAACAGTGAAGCCAACAGGTGTCACAGATAATTAGGCTTTTGAACACCTCAACATTTTGCTGAATATGAAACATTTGATCAGGAAGTACAGTTGGAAGTACAGTCTTAATTACTTTTAGCTAATCTCAAACATTCAAAGATGTTTCCTACCAGTTGCATCTTCTAGTTGAAGAGGAGCTGTGGTTGTGAAAATTGGAGGGCAGGTATAACTTGATTCAATATCTTGGCTTGCACCAAAGCCCCTTGCCCTTTGATTGCTAAGCATCAAATGCTCCTTTAATCTCACTTTTGTCCTGCCTATTTGATCTTAGTCTTTGATCTTCTGAATTTCGGGTTTTGAGGCAACAATTATTTACACTGCATGACATCATCTTATCATGTGAAATACATGCAACCCATACAACATTTATTGAATTATTTCCACTTTGGGACACGTGCCACTGAAAGTTTGATAGTTACTGCTCTCCAACTAGTTTAGGAAGAAGGATGTCAGGGCTGCAGACTGTTTTGGATTAGACACAGCACATGTGCATCCTCTGCAGGACGAGAGGTAAGACTAGCTGTCAAGGTGATTAAGCCTAATTGAAAAACATGGGATGTGGAGGTAATTTAGCATGCGACTGGTAATTAGCACTAGTATTTAGAGTGGCAGTCAGTGATTGAAGCGGCGCATTGGCTGCTCAGCCCGCATAAGCGGCAGGGAACGCTGGCATGAAAGGGATGATTGATAATCTGGTGCTGCACTGCTGTCTGTTTCCCCAGTTTGTGTGTGAACTATGGTGTGTTCTTCTCTCTGATGCACACTCATAATGAGCTGAGGAGCACAACACCTGAACACAGTCATTTCATCTTTATCTCATTAACTCCAACGTCGAGGAGTCTTTTTAGTTTTTTGGAAACCCGACTTCTGACATTTCTTTTTGTTGTTTTCCCAATTATTTGGGTCAAGCACAGAAACAACAACAAACCATAGGTTTATGGCCACTTCCTGATGTGATATTAATCACTCTTTTGCCAGTGAAGCAAGATGAGCACAGTACTGGAAGTGGATCTTCTGGATATTGTAAGAACAATGGCAGGAGCTATTTCATTCTTATGCCAGAAATGCTTAATTGAAGTGCTGTTGCTTCTTTGTTGCAACAGCATGAATGTCAAGACCACTGTCAGTCATCAAGCAGCCGTGAACAAGACAATGGATAATAATAATAATAATAATAATAATAATATTGGCTTTTTGACACTATTATGACCCCTATAGAATTACTTTTTTGGATGGAAATTCATAGTTCCTTAACCTTCGTGACAATGTTCATTACAAGATTTACTGAGCATACTTTAATGTCAGAGGAAAGGGCCGTGGCACGTAACAGGGAGGGCCTGTTATTTTTGCCAGCACAATTTTGATGTCTTATTTTGAAGCCCTGACCCTAACCCCATTTCCTACTTTGCATGTGCATGTATTATTCATGTCGTGGGAATTGAATCTATATCTCTTAGATTCACCATGTCGACAAATGTTGCCAGAGTGCCGGATATATGAAGCCCGAGGCAGCGCCTGTCCAGGCCCCGTGATTTGACGAGTTGGCCGTGAGAGCACGCTGGAATGTCCAGAACCACACTTTCCTCTCTGTTGTTCAATATCGGCTGCGCGCAGATAAACAAATATATATATTTTTTTATCTTAGATTTTACTTATGGGTGCCTTTAAGAGCTCTTAAAGACAGCAAGTAATCAAAACTAAAACATGCAATACAAATCAGATCTCAAGTCTTTAATTATGTGTATCAGAAAATACACATAAATTAGAGACTGAAAAAACCTCGAGCATTATATATTGGACTAAAAGTCACAGTTCTGTGTTTTAACGTGTATAACTTTGTGTAGCAAATAATTAAGATATAAATGTCTTTGTCCCCCATGTGGGAAACTCTGTTACAGCAGCAGAAAGGATGTGACATGTATCAACAGTGCAATTAGAACAAAACAAAAGGTATAACTTTCCCATATGTTGAAGACAATAGAATGTTATGAGAACCATGTCAGTGTTTCTGCAGTTAGGTTCTTTCATTGTAAATGGGCAAATAAAACATATGTACACGGCTATATGTGCCAATGGTGCAGAGATAATACTACAGCTGTAAGCAGTCCCGGTGTTTCAGTGAAAAGCCTTCCATTGTTTCTGCTAGTACTTCCCAAGTTCTTTCTCCTTAGATCTTCCGGTGCATCATCTCTTGCCCACTCATGTTTCACCTTCATCTCTCTCTGTCTCTCTTACACACACACACACACACACACACACACACAC
>BJFM01007617.1:0-13337 GCA_016586285.1 Arothron firmamentum
TGTGTGTGTGTGTGTGTGTGTGTGTGTGTGTGTGTGTGAGGTGAATTCTTCACCTTTCAAACAAACAGCAGCTGCCAGAGATGGCTGAATACAATCGTGACCTTCGCCATTGACGACATTCAGCTCCTCATCGTTAACCTGGAGCTTCCAGAAGCCACCGTCACCTTGGCACCGTCATGAACCTTCATGGGAAGTAGAGTGAGAGCACATGCACATTGCACTTTCCTAACCAACACTATGATCCAATATTTCAGACTTTCCTGTCTTCTAAGATATTCTGCCAACCAGACTGATTGAATTAGTTTAGGAAATAATAGTCAGTATCTGTTATTTATTTGTTTATTATAGCACCTTCTTCTTAAAACAGTGTAATAATGAAGAAGAAATAATGAAGTTAGAATGACTCATAATCACCGACAGATGCATTGATATAACTTTACTGGGTAAATCATTTCCAATCCAGAATAAAAACTACATATGTTCTACAAACTACATAACTTCATTTTAGGATCGACCTGGGAAGCCCAGGATATTCTGGAACTCCTTTAAGTTCTGGAACAAGCCAAAAGGCTTTTAGATTCCAAACTGACACCTCTGTTGGCTATAGTTAGCATCCTTTCAGTTGTAAATGTGGCCATTACCTGAGGAATCAGCAGGGGAGGGGGGATGAGAGACTGATCAGTCTGTCATCATAGAATGACATCACAGCAATGAATGCACATGTGCTTTATCAAGCATGAACCAGGAGTCAGGAGAGATGGGTGGACTTCCTGGGGGAGCTTATTACTTGTATTTTTCTCTACAAAAAAAGAAAAGAATTTTTCTTATTCCTAATAAATACTATATATTATGATATACAAGTCATATATATATATATATATATATATATATATATATATATATATGTGTGTGTGTGTGTATATCTCATGTCACATACTCCTCTGGCTCATCAATAAATCAACACAAGTTTTCTTCCGGGGGGGCAGCATGTCTGTGTAGGTTTTCATTCATCCAGGTCATAGTTATTCAGGGTTAGATCTAAGTAAACAACTGGACTTGGAAAGGTTGAGTCTTGAAAGTGATTGTCTTGTTTACATAACAGAAGTGTCTGTTCACAGTAGGATGAGATATTCGCTAAAAGCCTTCCAGCCCATGTGCTGTTCTCTGGGTTCCAGAGGTAGAAAAGCCAAATGGCTGGTCCGTGTTTTTCAGGCTTCCACGGGAAGGCGGTCAACGGTGACTGTCCCTTGGCTTCCACTCCCCACTCAGGGCCAATGGGAGGACTTCCGCATTTCCATGCCCGTTAAACGTGACCCGGTAAACTGCGTTTCATGACTAACCGTCCAATGAAAACGCAGAATTCGGGACACGTCGTTGTTCACGTGGGACCGGGTTAGTGAGGCATTTGTAAGTATTGGAATCAACAAAACTCTTACTTCCGAACGGTTCCGAGCAAAATACTGGGGGACGTTTTTTCAGGAAACAACCTAACGACCTTCAGAGGGTTGTTTCCTTAACCGTTGTTGTTGTTTATTATATAAAATCATCAGCAACGATTTGGGATTTTCCACATCTGTGTTGGGGGAATTCTTGACCAGAAACCCTAACCCTATCTCAGGTCCGGGGCTTCGGGGTCTGCCTATATTGACTTTTAATCAGCTAATATTTACTTTGTGGTCAGATTCATTAAGAGCGATATGCGAGTGTCCGTTTTTACGATACCGCTTGAACGCACCCAAATCCCGGCCTGAGTGCCCGGCGCATGCGCGATGAGGGAAACTGTTATGAAACAAGTAGCGCAGCGGCAGCGGACAGGTACGCGGAGCCAAGAGACGCTCAGACTCACACCGGGCCACCGAGCTGATCGAACCTCCGACGGAACTCTCAACTACACAGCCGAGAAATGCTTCTGTCTCTGGGCCTGACATAAGCACAAACCCCGGGGAGCCAGCGACAGGTAGGACCACTGCTCGGAGCGGAAAACTCACCGAAGTGATCTGAACAGCGCCACCGCTTACATAAGCTGCTCTGGTGACCCCGTTTTTGGATCCCAAGTTGTTGTTGCTCCGCCACAAACTTCGGCTTGGTGTCTTTACATTTAGAAACATTGTGGACCGGTCTCTGGACAATTGTGGACCGTGGAGCGGTTCCGTCACGACCCGGGTAGTTTAATGGTGGTGATGCTGCTGTTTAACAGGCTTTAACTGGGAAAGACGCTGTGACCTAATTTTGATGGGGGGAAAAAGTGAGGTTCTGTCTTCAGTGAGACAGGACACCAGTGTCCTTCTGAGGGACACGACCACATTTGTTCATCCAAACCAATGAAAGAACCTCACTAATGTCCCTTATTTCCAGATGTCCCAGCGGGTCACAGGTCTCTTTCCTCAAGTCAAACCAGAACGTCAGATGAGTGAAGGTGTGCGTGAGTCAGACTTAATGTCTGCACACCTTTACGCTCCCCAGAGCTCACAAACTAAATAACAATATCATCCTCTTCCAAATGTCGGGGGCAGACATGGGAAAACATCACCCAAGTGTCCTGAATCTGGACTGATCTGGTGATCTGGATCTGTGTAGGGACCATCCTGGCAGCAGTCTGGCTGCCGTCCCCGATCCAGTCCTTGGCTCCGACTCCACACCAGAAGGAGCCGTCCCGCTCCCTTCTTAAAAAAGCTGTCGCTGAAGCGTGCTGTTATTTTGGGTTGTGATGTGTAATAATGCTGTGGAGCTACAGTCTGCCGGCGGTGAGCTCAGGCTGACGTAGCCGCCAAGCTGCTCAGTTGCCACCAGTGTCACCAGGAAAAGAAACAGAAAGTTTTAACGTTTTTACTCACTGTGGAAGGTTATTGGAATTCAATTAGATCTGATCGTTACTGACTGTTAGTTACTGTCTATCTCTTCAGAAACCCAGAGCCAGACCCTCGTACGTGCACGCACATGAGCACAACCAGGCACAAATGTAAGGCTAAAACCTTTACTTACAGCAGTCCTTCTCAAATAGTGGGGTGCGCCCCCCCCCCCAAGGGGGCATGGTGCGATGCCGGGGGGGCGCGTGTGACCCTGAGGAACATGCTTTTTTTTGCCGTACTAGAATAAAGTGTAATTGCACATCCACAACAGTAGTTGGCAGTGGCGCTCTCATTGTCAGAGTGTGCGCAGGGAGTATTAGCTCTATGGTGTCGGGGTTTTTTTTGCACCGAGCAGGTGATATGAAGTGTAGTAAACAAACCCTACGGACTAAAAAACAATGTTAATAAAGTTATTCTTTGTTGTAAGTTGAACTATATCTCTTTCTTTTTTCTTTTTGTTTTCTTTAATGTTAACAAGGATACAATGTTATGCAGAGGTGTACTTATAACAATGTTATAGACAAATGAAATTATGTTCGCGGCGGAGAGTGGGGGCGCGCAAATTGTTTTCTTCTTGCTAGGGGGGCGGTAACAGAAAATAATTGAGAAGCACTGACTTACAGAGAGAGAGAAAGAGAGAAATGACCCAATCAGGTGAGAGAATTCGGTCAGGTGATCATGTTTCTGTATCAGGCAGGCTTGGCCTATAGCAGCATAGCTAAGATGATACTAAAGGTTGGCAGCCCCTGTTCTAACTGTTAGCATTAGCTTAACTAGTGTCATGGTTGTAGCTCCAGAATCACTGACTCCAAACTGTCTCGGAGGAAGGTTTTCATCTTCATCTCAGAGCAGAGAGGGAGTCATCCTCCTGGACCTGGTCAGAAACTGCTTACACAGCAGGGAGGGGGCGGAGCCTCCAGCCATCAGTCCTCCGACTGATGGCTGGAGGCTCCGCCTGGAACCAGCAGTAAACCAGCTCTGAGATTGGAGCGTCTACTGGGACGGTCTGAGTCCAGATCAGCTGATCACATCAGTCCACTGGATGGCTGATGCTTTCAGTCCCTCCAGAAAAATGGCGGGCGAGACCTTTTGTGGGCGGGGTTTCTTTACAAATACGCTGTAGTATGTTTGGGTTTTATGCAATAAAGTAATAGTGTTATAATCTGAGACTCATATATATTCGTATATAATGTTCCTGTTTTTTAATGTTTCTTTAGTTTCACAGAGCTGATCTGCTGAAACTTCTGGACACATGAACCATGTTCTTGCTTTGTGTATGAAGCAGCTGCTGAACGTGTCCGGTTAAAGAGGTGCTTTCAGATGCAAAACAATGACTGAGTGCTGACGCGTCCTGTTGCGTATATACGTCCCTTCGAAACGTTTCCACGGAAACAAGAGCAGCTGGCTGCTATTTTTAACTTTTTGACCAGTTTAGCAGCCTCTCTCAGATACTTTATTGATGACATCAGCAACTTTTGTGTGTTTTGTCTCAGAAGTGTGAAATATTCCAAAATATCAGGTCCTGCAGATTATGATTGTGTTGAATTATGGGATGGTGTCATGTTTGCTGGAGGGACTGGTCTTTCTGTTGTTTGTCTGTAAGGAATCCTGCTTTGACCTTTGACCTGGATCTTTAATCCTCACATCAAAGGTCTCCAGGAGAACCTTCTTCCAGCGCTGGCTCCCCTGTGATCCAGCTGTCTCTGGGATGAGTGTGTCTGATGTTAAGGAGACGGAGCTATCGGCTGGAACCCTCTTGGGTGTTAACTTCTTATCTCTGCTGGCGGCCTCCAGCTAAGATTCTGGTTCTCCGTGTCCACAGTTCTGACAGGAACTTAAGACACACCGACTCCTCCAGGTCTGACCCTAACACCGTTAGCGGGTCTCACCTTCTCCCTTCCAGCTCTGGTGCCACCTGATCTTCGCTTGTTCTTCTCTCCTTATCTTTTCAGAATAAAATGGCCCCAAATTCCATCCATTGGTTTCGGAAAGGCCTCCGCCTGCACGACAACCCGGCGCTGCGGGAGGCGGTCCGAGGAGCCGGCACGGTGCGCTGCGTTTACTTCCTGGACCCGTGGTTTGCGGGTTCCTCCAACGTAGGAGTCAACAGGTGGCGGTAAGGCTGCTGGTTGTGGTGAAACATGTGTTGCGCGTAAATTTGGCGCACGAACACATCTTTACGCCCTGCTCCATCTGTGACATCACACCCTCCTATACAAAGATCACCAAAACAATGAGCTCAGACCACACCGATGATGATGTCATTGCGGATCGGAATAGACCCGGTCGGACCCGGCCGACTGAACTTGTTTGGTTGCCATGGGAACGGAGGAGGCTGCTGGTGTGTTGACAGATCAGTCATCATCCACAGGCCAGAGCACGACAACTGTCTGCTTCCTGTTGGCCTGACGTGTATTTAAAGACCCAGATGGTCCGAGGAGCCAGTTCCCCACATGGAGACTAAAGTCTGGACAGGTGTCCTCCACCACTGTACATATGTCAATCATCCAATTACAGGAGCTATTTTGTCCTGAGTCCAGAGATTAGAGGGCTGCGCAGTCTGCTGGGATGGTGTTGGACAGCTGTTTCTGATTTAAAGAGGAGGTTCCTTCTACAACTCAGAGAGGAACCCAGAGTTTGACGTCAGCGCGAGGTGCAGAACGTTCTAAAGTTCTGGCATACCAGACAGGAGGGATGGAGGCATTTTCTCCACCTCCAGGAGTCCTTGATTTCCTGGAGGAAGCAGCTTCTTTCATATACTCGGTAGCGTGCACCCCGAGATGCGAGATGCTGCTCTTGCTCCTGCCTGTAGGACATCTGAGCGCACCTGGTGGTCCACCACGGTGTTGGTCTCCTCGGTGGTGGTGTTGTTCTGGGGGTTAGCTGTCGGTGGAACATGTGGAACTTTGGATCACAGCACAAAGCCGTGGATAAAGCAGGAGAATCATTTGGGCAGCAGATGTAGGTTAGTGTGCCACCATAAGAAAACTGGTTATGTGAGTGTGACCTACATGTGGACGTCTGGCTCACACACACTCACCCTCTCTCCATTTTTCCATCTCTGTGTCCACTTTACTGAAAAACACTTGGTTTTCATTCATACTTGTGTCTCTGTGTGTCTCTGTGTGTCTGTGTGTGTGTGTAATGAGGTTCTTTAGTGTGTCCCTGAGTCTCCTGGCAGAAGTAGGCCAGCACACTTATATAAGGTCTAATGCATGACCGACTAAAACACACACACAGACACACACACACACTGTACTACTATCCCTGTGAGGACCCTCGTAGACAGAATCCACCCTCCGGCTCCTCACCCTGACATCAAAGCTTGACCCTTGACCTTTACCTAAACTCAATTTTAACTCAGAAGACCCTCAGAATGCCAGACTGATGTCCTCATGTCTCAAAAATGTCCTTGTATTGCTAATGACGTTTTATTTCCTGACTTTACCGTATTACCACACACGCACCTCTCTCTCTCTCTGTCTCTGTCTCTCTCTCTGTCTCTGTCTCTGTCTCAAAGATCTGATTATTACCCAGTCATAAATGGTCTCTATTGTGTCTTTAACATGAATAACATCTGCTGATTTCCAGATGAAAGTCAGAAAATTACACCAAAACATCAAAGAACTTGTAATATAAGAGTACTTTAGAAGCTTTTCTGACTCTTTGACACCACCAGGACGGGCAGCCAGAGGTCAGGGGGGGTCAGGGTTTGGTAGACCACAGCGAGCCTCTGGAAAACAAATGCATGCCTGCTAAGGGACGTCTCACGGAGATGTCCTCCATGAGGCTGAGCTGAGGAACCTGTTGTGTAGAAGTCAGGTGTCCTTCGCCGCTGCTGTGCACGCTGCGTTTACCTGCGGAGTGCTTGCGTCTGTGCCCGAAGGAGGATGCTCTGAATGCTCAAGACTGCCCCCCGCAGAGCCTGGTGGTACTACAGCATCTGTTGCAATGTGGTTGTGTAGAGAATAAGCCTGATTTTAATAACATTTTAGTGGGATGAGGTCTTCTCTTTGGACAGAAAGTCTCCTTTTAGGAGAGAAAGTCTTAGGACAGAGGTGGAGGAGCAGCTGAATTCGGTGTGACGTGGGTCAGGGATTCCATCACCAGTCAGCGTCAGTGAGAACTCCCGCACTGAACGTCCACGCCCTAAGCGCAGACGTGGGCGTGCGTCACGTTTGACCTTCACCGCGTCCTTCAGAGGCAGCAATAGCACAACACCCTCGCCGGAGAATCTGAGCGCGGCTCCACCCACACGCGGAAGGATTCTGATATTCACGTCAGACGGCACCTCTGTGGCCTGCACCCTCACACCAGCAGGGCTTGTTGGGGATCTTCACGTTGTCAATCTTTGGAGCTACCGTAAATTCCGGACTATAGAGCGCACCTGAATATAAGCCGCACCCACTAAATTCTAAAAGAAAACGCTATTTTTCCGTATATTGGCCGCACCGGCCTATAAGCCGCAGATGTCCACTTTGAAAAATGTGATATGTACACAGAACTATTTTGCAAATTTTTTTTAATATACCTGAACTGATGGTCTCCAAACGGTGCCTGTAACACGGCAGTAAAGCATTTTCAACTTCAGGCTGTCTATTTTATTACCTCTGAAAGCCTTCGTTATCTTTTTGCATTGAGTCAGTTCTTCACGCTGCCGTCTCCAGCGTCTCTCCATTGATTCATTAGCACCAAACTTACCTGCAGAAGCTCTATTTCCTTCCTGGATAGCCAGATCGAATGCTGTCAACTTAAAAGCTGCATTCTACGCATTTCTTCGTGTGCTTTGCATGATGAGGACGTGCACACGACACGCAAAATTATTGTCAAAGTTACGCTTAAAACTAGCGCCTTCTTGGCGTCTCCTTTCCTGTCTGTCTCGCTTTTGTGCGCCCCCAAGGCCGTTGGCCCAGAAAAATCCATAGATAAGCCGCATCGGTGTATAGAGCGCAGGGTTCAAAGCCTGGGAAAAAGTATCGGATTATAGTCCGAAAAATATGGTATTTTTGTCTGATCTTGGCAGTTCTTGACTTTTAATATCTCACCTCTCATCTTTTTCTTCTTCTTCTTCATCAGGTTTCTCCTCCAGTGTCTCGAAGATCTGGACGCTAACCTCCGAAAGCTCAACTCTCGCCTTTTTGTCATCAGAGGCCAACCAGCCAACGTGTTCCCGCGCCTCTTTAAGGTCAGCATGTCGTCCAGCACAGGGCAGGACGGTTCCAGGACTCCTCTGATGTCATTTCCTGTATGTGCGGCAGGAATGGAAGATCTCACGGCTGACCTTCGAGTACGACTCGGAGCCTTTTGGGAAGGAGAGAGATGCTGCCATCAAGAAGCTGGCCATGGAGGCAGGCGTGGAGGTCATTGTGAAGATATCCCACACCCTCTACGACCTGGACAAGTGAGGAAACTCTTTCTGAAGCCCGTTTCACACTCAGCGACGATCCCGGCTCGAAGTGGGTGGTTTCCACACTGAAAGGGGAGAGACAGCCCCTTTTTCACTGGGCAGCCTATCGGTAGGCTAGCAGTGTTTATATACAGAGTGTGTAGCCATGTGGCACAACATTTTTAGCGATCACCACCATTAGGGATTTCTGGAGATTATTAATTGTCAGAAAAATAATCGCAACTGATGAATATATTGTCTGTTGTTTTCTTTTTTATATTCTACTATCAGCATAATGAGCTTTAATAATACACATTCTGTCCTGTCCTGTACACCTTGATGAATAACAGCAATTTAATAACTTTTTGAACATCAAGAAATAGTTGGGCATATTGCTGTGGATGGTGGGTCTGTAGATGTTTCAAATATTTTGCATTAGCGCTTTTGACTGGCGCTTTTTTATGGCAAATTTTCCGCCTTTGCATTGGTGGATCTCACCGTTCGCTCCATTATTGTTAGGCTTAAAACCAAAATGCACCCACAGTGGTACCGTGGTACATGGCTTTGGAACCAGAACCTCCTCTTCCTCCATGTTGATTTTATCCTAGCCATAGCGTATTAGCCTAGCCATAGCATATCATCCTAGTCATAGCATACTATCCTAGACATAGCGTATTATCCTAGCCAGAGCGTATTATCCTTGCCAGAGCGTATTATCTTAGCCATAGCGTATTATCCTAGCCATAGCATATTATCCTAGTCATAGTGTTTTATCCTAGCCATAGCGTATTATCCTAGCCATAGCATATTATCCTAGTCATAGCATATTATCCTAGCCATAGTGTATTATCCTAGCCATAGCGTATTATCCTAGCCATAGCTTGCTGATTACCCGATCAAGACGAGAGGTAAACAACATGTGGTTGCCACGGTGACCCTGCGTGCTGCTGCTGCTGGCGCAATACGATGACGTCAGATTTAGATTCATAGTTATTTTATGCAACTTTGTGGATAAAATAAATAGTTGAAGGTAATCGCGAATTCGAAAAATAATCGTGATTGACAAATATTGTAATATTCACGACTGCCCTATCACCGGATCACCAGAGCCACCATCTGCTCAGCTTCCACAGAGAAGAAGAGGTCCTCCTCCAAGCAGGATAACACCCCCCCCCCCACCTACACACACACACACACACACATACACAGAACTGACTCAAATGTAGCATTTTGTTGTCCGATGGTCTTGAATAATCAAATCTTTACGTCCCAGAATCATCGAGCTGAACGGGGGCCAGCCCCCCCTCACCTACAAGCGTTTCCAGACCCTGATCAGTCGGATGGATCCTCCTGAGATGCCTGTGGAAACGCTGTCCGGTAACCTGATGGGACGCTGTGTGACCCCCATTTCAGAGGACCACGGAGAGAAGTTTGGGGTACCATCGCTGGAGGAGCTGGGTGAGGAAGCAAACAGCAGAAGAAAAAAAAACCTTCATGACAAGTGAGACGAGCGTCGTGCAAACAACCCATAATGAATCAGCGTTAATCCACATCCATCTGTGAAGCCTCTGTCTATTGTTAGAAGCCACCATCTGCTGCTCACCTGTCAGAACTTTCATTCAGAACTTAGCTGCTCACCGGGGACATGACCTGAGGCAGACGCCGTCTCTGCTAGAGCAGACGTGGGCAAACTACGGCCTGCTGGCCACAAGCGGCCCGTTAAGGTTTTTAATCCGGCCCAACAAACTTTGAAGAAATATATTAAACCTGCTTTTATTTTCCCCTGCAATTCTCACGTTTCCCCACTAGATGGCACACTCTGGATACATTGACCTTAGGTGTGGCCTATTACTCCACGTTTGCGCTTTACTCTTTGACCCATGTAAAGATGAGCATACCTAGGAAAAGGAAAGTGGACATAGAATGTAAGGAGTGGACAGGCTGCTGTATGCCTGATATACCATGCCTGGTTTTTAAAGTATAAAATATCATCCGTCACTTTGCCACAAAGCACGCTAACTATGCTAGCAAACAGTCAATGAAAAAACAGGAGGCTACTGCTCTGCACTGTTCCCACTGAAACTAAAAGTGAGTTTTATTGTCCACATCTTATTAAACGCTCGACATTCTCTGTCCACTTTCCTTGTCTTAGGTCCGCTCAAAGAGCAAAGTGCAGGTGTGGAGTAATACACTGCACCAGTCAATGTGTCTAGAGTGCGCCATCTAGTGGGGGCATATGAGAATTGCAGAGGAAAAAATGATACAAGCTTTAATGTAACTTCTTCCAAGTTTGGCGGGCCAGATTCAAAAGCTTAATGGGCTGCATGTGGCCCACGGGCCGTAGTTTGCCCCTGCCTGGCCTATATTTTACCTTAGACTGGCAGGACCACTGTAAAATAAACTGTCTGCATTGTAACGTCAGGCCAGTGCCTCTGTCCCAGTCATCTGGGTGTGAATGGATGCCTGCTGATTTCAGGCTTTGACATCGAGGGGCTGCCGTCAGCTGTGTGGCCGGGAGGAGAGACGGAGGCTCTGACCAGGATAGAGCGCCATCTAGAGAGAAAAGTCAGTGATTTACATATGTTTACAGCACCTCCGTCCCGTCAGAGTGCAACTCCATCTGACTTTGTCACTTTCTGTCCTCTTTTCCACCCCCCCACTCCCCACGCCCTCTCTTTTCCAGGCCTGGGTGGCCAACTTCGAGCGTCCCAGGATGAACGCCAACTCCCTGCTGGCCAGTCCGACAGGCCTGAGCCCCTACCTCCGCTTCGGTTGCCTGTCTTGTCGTCTTTTTTATTTTAAGCTCACCGATCTCTACCGTAAGGTGAGTTGAGGACGGCTGTTGGCGTCACTGTCACTGTTGCGTTCCCGTTGGTGTCACGAGGAAAGAGCTGAGCGGATGTTCACCGGGACGATGGCGGCTAAAGCTAATGCTAGCCCAGTGGAGTAGCTTCTCTGTGTCTTTGCCAGGTGAAGAAGAACAGCTCCCCTCCGCTCTCCCTGTATGGCCAGCTGCTGTGGCGAGAGTTCTTCTACACGGCCGCGACCAACAACCCGCGCTTCGACAAGATGGAGGGCAATCCCATCTGCGTGCGCATCCCCTGGGACCGAAACATGGAGGCGCTGGCCAAGTGGGCCGAAGCCAAGACCGGCTTTCCCTGGATTGACGCCATCATGACCCAGCTGCGACAGGAGGGCTGGATCCATCACCTGGCCCGCCACGCCGTCGCCTGCTTCCTCACCCGGGGCGACCTGTGGATCAGCTGGGAGGAAGGCATGAAGGTGAGGGCTCGCGCTGCTTTCGAGGCGTTTGCCGTGTCGCGGCGGCGTCCGTGGAAACGGTGGATTTCTGATCCTCTGAGGGAGTTTAAGCAGACCAAGCTCCAGTGGGGCTGCAAAATGCCCCCCTGTCCCCGTGCTCTGACGGTGTGCTTCTGCCGGTCCCACCCGGTCGTTTCTGTGCCGCAGGTCTTCGAGGAGCTGCTCCTGGACGCCGACTGGAGCGTGAACGCGGGCAGCTGGATGTGGCTGTCCTGCAGTTCATTCTTCCAACAGTTTTTCCACTGCTACTGCCCCGTGGGCTTCGGACGGCGCACCGACCCCAACGGGGACTTCATCAGGTGGGTACCTTTCCTGACGCCGATCCCCGCGGCCGGATCGGGCCCCTCCTACCTCTGTCTCTTAGCGACGAGCCCGTAGCTGAGGTTGTGTTAGTTCCCACGCGGAAGAGGCTCGGCAGAGCGAGGCGCCCCACGTTAAACACTCTTTAATCAGCTCACCTGCAGCACAAGCCCCCCCCCCACCCCCCACATACACTCCTTACACACAGAGAGAGAGGGCGTTACTTTGTTCAGGGAGAGATGGAGGGATGAAGGCGGTCCCCGTCCAGGTCTTTCGGTAAGTGACCGCAGAGGCTTCTTTCCTCACGTAGCCTGTTTTTTTGTTTTTTTTCCCCCCGAGCTATAGTCTTCAGGAGTCTGGCATGTGCGTGTCCGTTTGACCTGTCTGTGAGTGTCTGTGGGGGCTGCTGATGACCTGTGGGTGCGGATCTGTGTCACTGTTTTTTTTTTTGAGAGGACAGGAGGAAAAGTTCAGCTCTCCCTCTCCTTGTAGATTGTAGCTGATTGCTTTTAAGAATGATTGGCCATTCTCAGGCCCCCTCCCCTACCCAGGTGAAGCCTTGGATGGAGATGGAGGTGTTTTTGTCTTTATACCCTGAGGGACGGGGCTCGTACCGCCGCCCCAGCAGCGCCCTCTGGGTGGGTTCGTAACTCGGTAGTGTCTCATTTCGTCAAAAGGGATTCTGACCGCTTGGCAGGGAAACGAAGGCGCCGTGCCTGCATTCGTTAGGCAGGGGACTGTGAACCATTCCCCAGAGGGTGGCGACATGAGGTGTTGGGCCAGCTGCGCCCCTGCCCGGCCAGTCCACCGTCCAGGCGCAGGGCAGAGACCCCTCATTGCACCCTTTGTGAAATGTTCGGCGGTGCTCTGCTTATGTGAATGCAGCCTTGTCAGTTGAGATGGTCCTGGAGCAGCGGCTGAACCCCCCCCAACACACACACACACACACACACACACACACGGTTTAGTAAATGTAAATAACAGCTGTAATTTGTGTCAACCACATCTTTTGCTGAGGTATAAAAGGTGATATAATTATTCATGCTAATGCTAGCGTAGCATTGATCTCCTAGTCAACAGATGCTATTAGTGACGTTGGAAAGATGCTTGTCAGTCGTATAGTTAAAGTTTCAGGTGTCCGGGCCTGATTGTTTTCGTAAAGGAGGACAAAACATGACGAAATCTGGTGAATTTGTGACCTGGTTCAGCCGCCAAACTCCACCGGAACCAGCTGCTTACTGGCAGGTCGCGGCTCTTCCTGGAAAAAGGGTTGTCGTCCCTTTTGGTGAAATGAGGGAGCCCCCTAGTGGACCAGCCCAGAGTGTGCTGCTGTGGCCGAGGCGGGGGGTGGGGACGGTCACTCGGAGCACTTAAAAGACAACCGCCACAGTCTGAGGGACGCGGGCAGCAGGCCTGAGCTCTTCTCCTGCTCCCCCCCCTGTCTGATCAGTTTGGGCTGTTGGGGGGGGGGGGGGGGGGGG
>BJFM01007622.1:0-12583 GCA_016586285.1 Arothron firmamentum
CCCCCCCCCCCCCTCCTCCTCTCCTCCCCCTCCTCCTCCCCCTCTCCTCCTCCAGCTGGTCTACAGTGGCTACAGTAAGGACACCCTGGGTCTGCGTGAGCTCCAGCTCAGCGTCCTCAGCGCCGAGTCGCTCCGGGAGAACTTCTTCCTGGGCGGAGTCACGCTGAGGCTGAAGGACTTTGACCTCAGCAGGGAGACGGTGAAGTGGTACCAGCTGGCCGCCGTGCCCTACTTCTGACCGCCGCGGCCTCCCGGACCCGCCTCGCCTCGCCTGGGAGGAGAGGAGCCTCTCTGAAGACGCTCTGGAGTGTTTTGAGCAGCAGATTTGGTTTGAGATGTGACAGGACGACCGCGGCGTGCACGCACTTTGGCTCGGGATGGCGTTTGGAGCGCGACTCGCTGCTTCCCGCTGTAACTAACGGCGTCTCTGAAGCTTAACCAGCTGTAATATTTGTACATTTTGATATCAGAGGACCAAACTGGCTTGTTTTCAGAAGAGTTGATTTAGATGGAGGCTTATTTTTAACCAATAGAAACATTCTGGGGTTTAATTTCTGTACTGAGGAGCAGCAAAGACTCATGGGAATTAAGCGCTTCTGCACCGACATGCCAAACGAGCTCGTTAACGCTCATCTCAGCCTTAAAGGTTCAAGTTTTTCATCTGGTCAAAGAGAAACCGGTCAAGGTCTTCATCACTTACCCAGATGATGAAGACGATCCAGGTCAAAAACGGCGAAACTCAAAGGGAAAGAATTGATCCCAGCTTTGATCCAGGTCAGCTGGGTGAGCCTTCAGCTGAACCAGTTATTTATTCTGAGTTGTAATCTGAAGCTTCAGTATGTACTGTACCCCCCCCCCCCCAAATTAAATAAACTAGATTTTTTCTGTTGTATTAAATTAATTTCAGCACCCATTTTGGTGTTAATCATACAGTTCAGCACAATTATATAATAAATGTTTATATGAGAAATGATTAATAAACCATCTAATGTACAAATTACTGTAGAAAGTGTTTTAATTAATCACCCAAGACCTAAAACTGGAGTTAAAATATGAATGTTGACTTTGCAAGTTGTGGAAATTATAGAAATGCTCCTCGACCTCCAGCAAAACCTACCTGGGGGCGTTTTTTATTTACTTTTTATCCCTCCTGCGACATTATTCATCTTGCAATTAAAATAACATTCAAATTAAACCCTATACAAACTGGACGATGACGTCAGTCTTTGGACAGCCAATAGCGACTCTCCTTACTGAAGCGTAGCAACAGTTGCTTCCGGTCAGGCAGACAGCTGATCGTGACGTCACATACCAACATGGCGGACTGGAACAGAGGTACATATTTGACACGTAAACATGAATCGGTTTCAGACGTTGGCAGAGTTTATGTCGCTTTATAAGCGGAGTTTTTGGGGCTTTGTCGTTGGTTTGATGTTGTCTTAACTTCGGCTTTCTGGAGATCAGCTTAAAGACTAAGTATCAGCTAAATGAGAGGTTAGCCATAAGGCTACCAGAGCTAGCCGATCGACTCTCAAATTTCGAAAATGAAATAAAACTAAAGACAATTGGCTCACTGTCACTATGAACAATCCGACTACTGAGTTTAATTTTTCTGAAATATTAACTCATAACACTGAGAAGAAGAAATCATTTTTGTTGCTTTATATGATTGCCACGTTAATGCTTCATATGCAACTGTTATTAATCTAGTCACTTAACAGTATTATCTCTAGAAACACGGCTCCGGTTTAGATATTAAGCATTTTACCTTCACACCCACATTCTTAGCAATCGTTATTAAATAAAAAGAAGCAAGTAAACTGCTCATTAAGAGGTGGAGTGCATCAGTGTATTGATTATATCCTTGTGTGATGTTATCACGCATACATTTAATGAGCATCATGATTCAATGTCTCACAGGGACGTGTTTCTGACTGGGTTTCTGTGCTCTTCAGGTAACTCTGTGGATGACCTGCTGGACGCAGAAAACCGACGCCTGGCAGATAATCTGGCCTCCAAAGTGTCCAGACTGAAATCTGTAAGTGACGGTTTCTGTGTTCCTTCAGATTTCACCTTTAGATGGATCTGAGGATGTGGAAATGTGTACTTATACTCTACCAGTAGTTTAGCCCCTGCTGACTCCTCTCTGTCATGTGACAGCTTGCCTTTGAAATCGACAGAGAAGCGGATGATCAGAACGATTATCTGGACAACATGGTGAGGAGCGAGCGCTTCAGTCGTCTGTTAATCTCTTATTATCTGCTGATGATTGACCCTCTTCTTTCAGGACTCCAACTTCCTGAGTGCGACAGGTCTGCTGACTGGCAGCGTGAAGCGTTTTTCCACCATGGTGCGGTCTGGGAGGGACAACCGCCGTATCCTCTGTTACGTGTCCATGGGGCTGGTCCTGGTCTTCTTCCTGGTTTACTACCTGATCTCCAGGATACAGCAGTGACTTCAGCTGCGCACATCTGCTGCACAGACACTTTTATTTTGAATTAAACAGAGAGGAAACCTGTGAGGAGCCGACTGGGAGGAGTTACCTGCTGCGACTGGCTGATGATGCGTGAACCTACGAGCTGTTTGTCTCAGCTAACCTTGTGCATGTATCATGTTATCACACAAACATTTCTAAAGAGACTGTTGTGTCGCTGACAGGCTGGCTCCTGCAGGAGTCTGACATGGTTGCTGCAGAGGTTCGTTTATTTATAAGTTGATCCCGTATTCGTCATGACAACATGATGGAAAATACGGTTTCTTTCATGAGATGTCAAATGTTGAGAAGCTTTTATTTTTCTATCTTCACATTCCAGCTGTAATAAAAGGTTAAAAAGGTTACATAAAAAATTAAAAATTCTTTCTATCATCTATTTTTCAATGATGGCAGTATGTGAGATTTTTTTCCAAAAACTATAACAAATTAATGCAGATGATTCTGTTCTTATTCTGTTCTTATTACTATTATTATAACATGACACTGAAATTGTTAAAATGTCAAGGAATGACATCAGTGTGTAAAGCTATAAACTTACTGTAAATATTCTGTTCTCTGCTGACATTAAATGCATTCTGATTACAAAGACGGTATTTCATGGTAAAATACTTTTGCGATCAATTTAAAATATGTACCTTGAAAAGAACCAATTGAAATATTAATCGAATATATAATTGGAGAAAAGGGTGAGAGAAAGAAAAATAACTCCCTAATTTAGTAAATAATCAATCTGGGTTAGATTATAAATGATTCTAGAATTCTGCGCTTTAACAGGTTTTATGTCCGTATGGTTGGTTTTTTTTTAACGTACGTGACTAACGTACATGCGTCATTGCGTCACTTCCGGGATAGCTGCAAAATCCATTTTGTGTCGCGTGTGCGGCCTCTCTTCCTCTGCCGCCATCATGGGTCGCATGCACGCTCCCGGGTAAACTCCGCAATTTGACTTTTCGGCTGAAAACGATTCATTTTCTTTTGTTTCATCGGTATACTTTAATCCGAGGGGATCCTTCTAAGTGGCGGATGACAAAAATGAAGTCATTTTATTAATAAATGAAGATAAAATACTGTTAAACAGACGCGCTCTCAGGCATCAGACTGCAGCCAGTTAGCATCGGCTAAAAGCTAACCGCATTTTAGATGCTCGTCTCTATCTCCGACATCCTACAATTTAACTTAATACATCAATTATCTGTTCTGTTTTCTTGACGCAAACTTAAACACTGACGACTTGGTGTCAGTCGTTACAGTAGATACAGGATTGGTCCGGCGTTCGCTGGCCTGTCCACACTTTAGTGGGTTGTGTCCGGAGTTAAATCAAGAGTCTTTATTGTCATTCTACAGTAGTACGAAGTACAATAGCACAAAGAAATTGGGGCGTAGTCTATTTATGTCGATGTTTGTAATCATGAGGCCATTTTTCTCTACAGAAAGGGTTTGTCCCAATCAGCTCTGCCATACAGACGCAGTGTTCCCACCGTGAGTATCCTCCGCCTGTAGCCGCTAGCAGCAGCGGTTGTAGCCGCTAGCATCAGCGGTTGTAGCCGCTAGCATCAGCCCTGTAGCCGCTAGCATCAGCCCTGTAGCCTCTCTGACTGTGACTGTCTGAATTTCAGTGGTTGAAACTCACGTCTGATGATGTCAAAGAGCAGATTTTCAAGCTGGCCAAGAAGGGTCTGACCCCCTCTCAGATTGGTGAGTACTTTTAAAGCATGTCAAAGTGAGATTGGTGCCACCTTGTTGCAGGACAGCTCTGCTGCTGGTATATCTAAGGTGTCTCCCTCCCTGTTGTAACAGACCTTTAATTGGTGGCTCTGATCATGTAAGAGTTCAAATTCAATCCAACCTTAATGCTTCTGTGCACACAGTTGGAATGTGTATGAAGTGTAAATTGTCTACACATGTCCAGAGCTCTGTCCCAGTTGAGACAAATTGCTTAATTTCATAAACATAAACATTTAAATCGTTAAAAAATTAAACTATTTGAACTAAAGTTAACTGACATGAAGCAGATATCAAATGTCAGGGTCTGCTGTTATTCAAACAATAGTATAGTTGTTAGTTACTAAATTTTGATCATTATTTAGTTTTATTTTTCTTGTATTGACGATGTTGGATTATCAGATTAGTAGAATTGAATGGTGTTGATCCAGCACCATCCTTGTCTGTAGTTTTCACTGAACAGTATGTGATGACTCGGAACACCATGTCAGCTTCTGTCCTCGTCCAGATTACAGAGGACAAATTAATCTGATCAAGCAACATTTTCTGTTGTGGTTCTGTTTTTTTTCTTTTTGTTTGAATGTTTGTAAAAAAAAAAAAAAAAATTTAATATATATATATATATATATATATATATATTTCAGTCTTTAATTTTGAAGCGTGTGGAATTCTTGAATGTGAAGTTTGTTTTCCCTGACAGGTGTGATTCTGAGAGACTCCCACGGTGTGGCCCAGGTACGTTTTGTCACCGGCAACAAAATCCTGAGGATCCTGAAGTCCAAAGGTCTGGCCCCAGACCTGCCTGAGGACCTGTACCACCTGATCAAGAAGGCTGTGGCCGTCAGGAAGCACCTGGAGAGAAACAGAAAGGTACCGTCCAAGCAGATGCTTTTCAGTCAAATTTAAGGGTCCATTCCAGGACTACTGCATATTTATTTCATGAGTTAGTCACTTTAGATTCTCTAACATTGTTGGGACTGTTTAATAAAACATGGACGGCATCATCACACATCTGTGGAAATGACTTTTTCCAGGAGGGCCAGACGGTCTAAATAATTTAGTGCTTCAAAGCCTGAAACATGATTCTCCTGGTTAAAGACACAACTTTTCAACGTTGTTTTTTATGCAGGATAAGGACGCCAAGTTCCGTCTAATTCTCATCGAGAGCAGGATCCACAGGCTGGCCCGGTACTACAAGACCAAGAGAGTCCTGGCCCCCAACTGGAAGTAGTACGTTGGTTTTCATCTCTTTCATGGGCACAGTTCATTGTCCGGCTCTGCTGTCAGTCGGTGCTGAGATATTTCTGATGTGCTAGAACAAGCTGGAGGTTAATTAGCAGAGCGGCTGCTTGGTGCCTCATCTGCCAGTCACCTTCACACACTGAAGCCAGACTGCCTCTCAGTTTGGCTGCTAATTATCTTCTTTCTGTGTTCACAGTGAGTCCTCTACAGCGTCTGCTCTGGTGGCATAAACTTCACTTTTTGGATTAATAAACAACTAAATGTTCATCTGGCTTTTTGCTTTTCATTCCTTAGAACCCGAAATGCCCAATATTTAATTTCGTGTGTGTGAACCCAGACGGGCTTTCCTGGCCGTGCGGGAAATTTCCGTCATGCATCAGAGTGACGTTGCGTGAGGGCGTGGTTACGGCGAAAGTCATCCAATCACAGCGCGACGTGACGTCACCGGGACGGCATGCTGTGATTGGCTGACTTCCACCAATCACAGCGCACCGGGGCGTGTATATATATAAGGGTTGCTGTTGCAACAGCGAAACAATCCACTTCAACAACACAACGAACAAAGATGGAGGACAGACGCGGACAGCACTAACTTAACACTCCAAATGGCTCAGCGTTGCGACAACATGAACCCGCATTTGTCACCGACGAGTACGCGAAATCTGCCGCTTTTCGACGAGGAATACCAGAATACGTGAGGACCGTTCCGAAGACTCTAAGATGGCTCCGACCGTTGGTGCCGAGGGCGGCTGCGAGCGGGCAGAAATGGCGAGAATCCGGGCCGGAGGTCTGGCGCTGCTGCCGTGGACCAAGCAGATGTTGACGGTCCTGTGGGGACAGCTGCGGCTGCTGCTCCAGGTCATCTACTACACCTTCATGTCCGGTAAGAACCAGACACACGATCCATCCGAAACCCACGCTAACGAGCCGGGCTTCAGTTGGAAGTGAAGCCAGAGCAGCTCCGTGTTAATGCTGGAACAGTTTATCCCCAAGATCAAAGCTGCTTTGATTCACAGCACTTTACTCTATTACTACTTTGTTTTTGTTTTTAACTATAAGTCTTACCGATTTGCTTTTGCCCTTAAATGTTTTCGTTCTTGAGTGTTTTTGTTTAATAGTGTTGAATGTTTTAAATATGATAATGTGACGCTCACATGGGGGTGTGTCTCTGTCGGGCTTTTATCTCGGCTTTGATCTGGGCTTTTATCTGGGTTAACCAGCTCGCTGCTTGTTCATCTCAGCTGCAACAAGTATGTTAAATTATGTTTCATAACCCTGCACATTAACATGTATTTTAATTTGGTGAAAGTTGATGAACTAGTGTTTAAACTGATGAGGTGTAGCATGGCGTAGCTTTAAAGCGTTTCAGTGTGAATAGTGAATGTCGGGTCCAGGCACTGTGGCGTTATTTTGGCGAGTATCCACTTCCTGTTCCTGTCCAGGTCACAGTGGTTCTGAGGTTGTCGGAACCGCCGACGCTTCCTTTTTCTCACGCTTCTCCTAAATGTGCTCCAGTTTTTCAGATGTTCCGCTTCGAGGTCCACGTGAGGATCACTGACGAAACGGGTCAGCACCTCCAGCACATGGGCTCGGCAGCAAACCCGTCCGACTCCTTCCTGTTCTCCACGCTGTTTGACGGCGACAGCAGCGTGATGGTGGGAGGTTCTGGACACATTTCCAACTTCTGCGCCGAGATGGGCGACCCGTTCGCCGGCAAGGCCACCGCCGAGGCGCTGCTGTCCAGCCTCCGGGCCGAGGAGCTGTGCTGCGGCCTGGTGGACGAGTTTGTGTCCAGAACTTCGGGAAAAGAAGACAAGATGTTTGGACCTCAGAGCGGCTGGGAGATGGGCTTCGGCGGCGACTGGAACGTCTTCGGCTCCTGTTCTGGGGAGCCCCCAGAGGAGGACCAGAGCTCTCCGTGGAGTAGTGAGGAGGACCAGAACCCGTTTGAGTTTGACAACGAGGAAAGTCAGAACCTCTGGGAGTCTCTGTCTGGATCCAGCGACCCCTACAACCCCTTCTATTTCTCAGCCTGCACATCAACCAGAACCAACAAGGGGAAGCAAGGTACCACAGAACCCCAGGATGGATGTGACGGGACCAGTGAAGAGGTCCTGGTTCCTGGCGTGAACATCCTGGTCAGCCGGTCTGACAGTGAGTCCAGCTGGGGCAGTTCTGATGGTTCCACCCTGGGTGAGGAGGCCGAACAGCTTCTGCAGTTCTTCGCCAGTTCTGACCCGTACGACCCCATGTGCTTCACCGCCTGCTCCGGCACGGCCTCACTTCCTGTCCCGCCCACCACAGACCCCGCCCTCTCCTCTTCCTCCTCCGAGGATGAAGAGGAGCAGCTCTGGAAGTCCCTCAACGCGCACCACGACCCGTACCACCCGCTCAACTTCCAGGCCTGCCTCCGGTCCGCCTCAGCAGAGGCCCCCCCCAGGGAGCAGCAGAAACCCCCCAGAACCAGAGCCGGAACCAGCAAGCCCAGCCTGCCAGAGAGACCCTCCAAGCACCGGCACCCAGAGACCACCACGGTGCCCTGGACCCGACCCAGGAAGCCGGACAACACCAACAGCCAGCCGGGCCCCGCCCACAAGACGGTAATAACACAGAACTACAACACCACATGAAAACTACAACCGTACCACAGTCCAGAACCGTACCAGTACCACAGTCCAGAACCGTACCAGTACCACAGTCCAGAACCGTACCGGTACCAGACGGACGTGTTGCTACCGTCCCATTTGGAAGTGCTGTTGCAACCAGCTGGACTCCAGCCTGAGTTGGGGGTTGTTGTTGTTATCAGCAGTGCTGGCAGTCACATGACTGCTGAGTCATGTGACTGCTGAGTCATTGGGGACAGAAAGTCCTGCAATCAGAACCGCGACCTTGACACGTCACGTGGGTGTGGTTCTGAAACGGGCCGGACACAACCAGTCACACTGACACCTGACCACAAGTTGTAGCTTTTGTTTGTTTGTTTTTGTTGTTTGTTTCCCTTTGATGTGTCACGTGACCTCCGGCTCTGCTTCTGCTTCCAGGTCAGGTTTTCTCCTGTCGTCCACGTGCACGTCATGCGCTCGTGGACGTTCGCGCGGCAGGCGTCTCGCAAAGGCAAGTGGGAGGAGCTGGCGAGAGACCGGGCCCGCTTCCAGAGGAGGATCGAGGAGGCGGAGGCCTCCGTCGGGCCCTGTTTGAGCCCCGCCCACCGCAGGAAGATGCGGGCGTACCTGGACGGTGCCTTGACTGACTGAATGACCTTTGCACTGATGGACACTTTGATCACGCTGACCTCAGCGGGCGTGAATGTGTACGCCTTACCTGCCGCTGACCTTGTGATGTCACATGACTTATGCAGCTTCTAACTTATTTTGTAACTGTTGACAGTGACGGTGTTGTTTGTGGTGTTTCACTCGTATTTTTCTAAGTTTTGTACTCTGAATGTAGCAGCTGTCGATCAATAAACCGCCTCATTGATCTTCTGTGCGCTGATCTTCAGGGTCGGGTTTCCACGGTTACAGGTCGCCAGGCTGACTTTCAAAATAAAAGCGCGGTCGGATTCAGCACCAGGAGGCGCCTCCCCCTGCTTTAATTTCCCAGAAGGCCGTGCGTCTCCCTGTTGGCCGACTGTTGCAACGCTGTCGTCAGGTTGAAAACACTGAAGATGATGAAAGGACTTTCCAAAGGCGTGAAATCCTTCAGCGCCATGGTGGAATGTCGACCATGTTTGTGCGAGAAACGACAAAAGCGATGGACGGTTCGCGCGGCGCGGCCGCCTCTTCAAAGCTTCAGCTGCTCTGTGCTCCTCTGATCTTTGTGGTTCTGATCCAGCTCTTCCAGCAGCTCCTGGGTCCAGCTCCTGCGCCTCTTCAGCTCCTCATCCTCCCGGCTGAGGCGATGCTGTCGCCAGGCAACCAGCAGCACAGCCGCTGAAAGGATTGCAGGTGATTGCAGCAACACACACAGGCGCACACACACTCTCCTGGGTAACAATTAGCTGATGATGCAATCCAGATGCTGTTGTAGAGGAGCAGCCACCTGATGCGGCGCGCTGCAGAAGCTGCGCCGATGCCACAAACACTTGTTAACAACACAGCTGTTGTGCTCCTGATTGTTGTCTAAATAGTTGTGCTTCACATTGTTGACCTTGACTAGTCACTGGATTGGATGTTTCACAACATGTCTGCAAGACCTAGAACCTCAGGTTTGTCTCAGAGGTTTGACAGAAATCATGTAGTTAATGAAAATAATCCAAAATGTGAGAAACACGCAGTTCTGCCTCTGGAGGACTTTTTTAAAAGTAAAATTTCTTTGCGATTCTAAAAAAAAAGGGAGATTTTTTGTGAAATCCAAAAAGAGTAAAAATCCCCCCACGTTTTTGTTTGAAGTCAGCTGTTGTGGGATTTTATTAGATGATGACATAATCGCTGCTCGGATACGTGACCGCCGTGACCGCTCCGTGGAACAGAAAGATATGACGTCAATTACCGATTCAGACTTATCATAAAACCAACCTTTATACTTTAACTCAAGAACCACTTACTCAATACCACATTCTTCATGTCACTTAAGGCTTAAGTGAGACTTCGGTAACAAGTTTATGTACTTCTTTTGCCGCAACATATTATTTAGGAATGACCGTCTCATAAGGAAGAAAGAGCACGATGATGAAACGTGACGTTTAAACTTGAACAAAAAGTCCACAAAGACGCCAAATTCGGGTTTTCCCAACACAAATATGTGGTTTTTGTTTTGTTTAATGACTGACAGCCTTCCGGTTAAACACAATCCTAAAAAGGAAACTTCCGGTTGAGGATGACAACAAACACGTGATCGTGACTGTTAGCCCCGCCCTCTCCAGGTTATGTGTTTTGTGACGTCACTGTCAGTGTTGAGGCTGTAACTCTGCCTCCCCCGTGCGGTGAATATCTGAACTGCAGAAGCCGTTGACGTTTTTTATGAATTTATTGTATCTGAGGTCAATCACCACTCATAAATGTATAAAATGAAAGTACAAATGTCGTTTCTTCCTCTTCTATCTATCTATCTATCTATCTATCTATCTATCTATCTATCTAAATAAGCTGTGTGTGTGTGTGTGTGTGTGTGTGTGTGTGTGTGTAGCTGTGTTCTCGTTACCCTCACTGACCCAGTATAACCAGTCCTTCTGTCCTTATTTGCTCAGATAAAGCTCAGCTCTGCCCAGGTTGATTGACAGGTGATAACACTCAGATGGAAACCAGGATGTTTGTAGTTTCTTCCCTCCGGTTTCCAGACAGGAAAATTATTGTTTTGGGAATTCCCGCTGTCTGTGAACCCAACAACAGGTGAGCTGTCTCATTATTTGGGCTTTAAAATAATAGACTGGGGGGGAAACACATCATCAACCTGGGCCCCTGGACACGCCCCCCTGGACACGCCCCCCAGACACGAAACTGAAAAATGTTAGAAAACTGTCCATAAACACACTCACCTATCTATCTATCTATCTATCTATCTATCTATCTATCTATCTATCTATCTATCTATCTATCTATCTATCTATCTGTCTGTCTGTCTGTCTGTGGGGATAGATGATGAAATTACAACTACTTAAAATAGTGTCTTCTTATATTACAAACACACATTTAGGTACATGTAAATTTCAAATTCTGAATTAAAACCTGTCAAAACATTTTTTTCCACTTATTATTTCCATATTTTTAACACGGTCTTGTCAGACTTCTTCCAAAACATTTGGGGATCAAAGCAAGACTTCAATCTGTCGTCAGAGTTGTCGGTGTTCAAATGTCCGTGTCGCTCGTCGGTCCGTGAAGGCATCAGCGGAGAGTCCATGGACCGGGAAGCGGATCATGGCGGCGCCTCTGGGCCGGGACAGCCTACCTGGACGATGGTCCTACGGGGTCTGCAGGGACGGCAGGGTCTTCTTCATCGAGTGAGTCGAACTCTGCGGGTTCTGTTTCGGACGCGGCTCCGGTTTGAACAGAACTAATACCTGAAGGCATTTCAGTGAGTAACAGGTGTTTTTCTTCTGTCTGTCTCCCCCCCGCCCCCCTTTGTGTGTGTGTGTGTGTGTGTGTGTGTGTGTGTGTGTGTGTGTGTGTGTGTGTGTGTGTGTGTGTGTCCGCGCCCCCGCAGTGACGACACGCAGACCACCACCTGGCTCCATCCGCGCTCCGGTGATCCGGTAAACTCCGGACACATGATCCGCTCAGGTACGTTCGACTTGTTCACCTGATGGCGCCGGTTCGGATCCACACAACTTCTCAGTGTGCGGTTCCGTTGCAGACCTGCCGCGCGGCTGGGAGGAGGGCTTCACGGTCGAGGGGGTCAGCTTCTTCATCAAGTAAGTCCACCTGTGTGCTGCGTTCAGGGAACCGGGCCGGGAACATGGCTGCTGGGTCGGGCTCGGTTCTGGGCCAAAGTTCTGAGCCATGTTGGACGGATTGTTCTGCATCAGAAAGAGCTCATTGCTAAATACATTTGATGTGTTAATAGATATTTAGATGTTTTATTTAGAAATATAATCGGCAGAGTGAAGTTAAAGAGGTTTAAATAAACATCAAAGCAGCAGCAGAACCACTGATCTTTTTATTGGTGTTGGGTTGTGGATCAGCAGACCATCCAGATGTTCTGTGGGACGTGACTGTTTGCACAAAGTTTGCACAATAACTGAGATCAGAGGAGGAGGAGGAGGGATTTCAAAGCTCGAGTAAATGAACCAGTTGATCGGAGGTCAGTGAATGCATCACAGGCGGCAGAAAGTCTTAGGAAATTAGAGTTCTGGTTTGAATGTTGTGCGTTTGGGTTCTCAGGTGCTAAGCTAGCCTGAGCAGCGTCGTTAGCATCCTGCCAGCTTCAACAGGTGGCAGCTTTCAGGTATCAAAGGAAAGAATGCGAAGCGCGTGAGCCGTGTTCCACCGGACATGAAAGCAGCCGCTCTGCAAATATCCGGTTGACTCTGGCGCTGCAGGAATGTGTTGACGTGACCCCCTGACGGACGGCGGCTGACTCCCGGAGCTCCAACCGGGGCGTCTCTGCCCGGACTTGTTTCGGTCCCAGTCCGTCAGCGGGAGGAGGAGGAGGAGGAAGAGGAGGAGGAGGAGGAAGAGGAGGAGGAGGAGG
>BJFM01007645.1:0-22939 GCA_016586285.1 Arothron firmamentum
AGGGTGAGAAGCTCTGCCATCCGGGAGGAACTCGGAGTAGAGCCGCTGCTCCTCCTCGTTGAGAGGAGTCAGATGAGGTGGCTCGGGCATCTAGTCAGGATGCCTCCCGGACGCCTCCCTAGGGAGGTGTTCAGGGCATGTCCCACCGGTAGGTGGCCCCCGGGAAGACCCAGGACACGCTGGAGAGACTATGTCTCTCGGCTGGCCTGGGAACGCCTGGGGATCCCCCCGGAGGAGCTGGACAAAGTAGCTGGGGTGAGGGAAGTCTGGGCTTCCCTGCTGAGGATGCTGCCCCCGCGACCCGACCACGGATAAGCGGTGGAAAATGGATGGATGGATGGACTGTTTTTCCTCCACTTCTATTTTCCACTTTCTGTTTTTCCCCCATTGTACGCCCAATTAAAAGGGTTGTTTTTTGTCCTCTGAGCTGCCTCCTATCTGTGTCCTAAAGATAATAAAATGTAACAAATATATTTGCTCCACTTAGCTCATGGAACACTTCCTCTATATGCGGCAGTGAGTGGCTGTCCACTACTACAGCCTTGTTAGGCTCATGCAAGTCTGGGCATATCCTGAGCCATCCTGACTTTCGGTTCACCAAAATTGGTGACACCCATAGGGAAGAGTCGATTCGCTCAATAACACCATCCTTCTCAAGTCTCCATAAGACTCCACAAGAAGTCCTGAGACACCGCATCGCATATTGCAATGGGCTGGCAATGTAACTTCTGCTGCACAGGCGGTATTTCTGGTTTCATCATTACCTTGTGTACAAATCTGGAAACTGTTCAAGTGCCTGAATATTCAGCTACAGCCACTGGGCACTGGGTAAGCAGGAGGAGTTTTAGTAGTGACTAGGCCATCTCTGATCTCGAATTGCAGAGCAGTAAAAAGATCCATGCCTAAAATAGGCGTACCCAGTGGAACGATATGGATGTACTCAAATGTGCAGTTTGTCATAAATTTTACCAACAGTGCCAAAAACAGCAATTGGTTCTTTCGTGTAAATTGCCAGTTTTTTTCTGGGTCTCAGGAGGGGTGTGTGTGTCTGAATTGAGTCTTATACTTGTGCTCTGGGAGAATGGATACATCTGAGCCAGTGTCCACAATCAGATCAGCAGTAATTGAAGAGCCATCAACAGCCCCAAGGAAACTCTGCATGTCAATTTACTGTTCCTTGTATTGACTTCATTCTCATCCACCAAAGGCACTGTGACATATTTTCTAGAAACTTCTACAACACTGCAAGAGGTACCTCTGCTTTTACACACCCTAGCAAAATGTCCATGCTTTTGACAAAGTCTGCAAGTAATGGATTTAGCTGGGCACTTGGGGTGATTTGCAACATGTGATGACGAGCCACATCTGTAGCCGGTCTTACCAGCAACCTTTAGGCCAGCGGAGAGACCAATAGTCTGTTGTGGTCTGGAGTAAGAGCTTGAGTACTTTTGCTGCTGCTGTTTCTCCCCATGAAAAGCAGTTTCATGGACCGCGCTGAAACAGCATCAACCCTCCATCTGAGGAAGCTATCGTTTTGGCTTCAGCAGCCGCATTCTCGATCTGATCAGAAATCTTCAAAGTCTTATCCAGTGTTAGCGTATCCTCTAGCAGCAGGCAGTCTCTGATCCGCACATTTTAAGTCTCCACAATCTGAATCATATCTCCAGATAAAGCTCCAAACTCACATGATAAAGCTCCAAACTCACATGTCACGACAAGCTCCCGCAGGGCTGCTGCATACTGGGCCATAGATTCACGTGGTCTTTGGGCTCTCTGCCGAAATTTATTCTGCTATCTGACGATGTTCAGCTTTGGCAAAAAATGTGAATTAGCAATGCACATTTCTTCTTGTCCTCCATTTTGTCGGCCAGAGCTAGTGCGAATCTTCAAACATGCGAACCGTAGGTTCACCCGGACTTTGCAAAAATGCCAGAGGTGGCGAAATGCCATACAGAGCCGTCCTCATCACCTATATTTTGTGTTGTATGTATATAGGAATTTGCAGGAAAGAATACCAGTAGTCAACGTATACTCTGAGAACATGTTTTACTCTCCTCTTTTTCTTCTTCTTCTTGCTGACCTCCAATGGAGGATTTTACACGGTGCCATTGCTTGCAATGCTGTTGTTTGCGCTTTTAGCTCTGCTGTGTCAATCAACTACCTGTTCTGTGCCCACGCTGAGACGGTTTATCATTTTTTAGTGAGTGTGAGAGGCTCACGGGTTTCCTCACTCTTTTAGTGCAGGTTTTTAATTTATTTAATGTTACCTTTTCAGAAAAGGTGTTCATTTATGGTGCGGGGTACCAAAAGAAAAACCGGAAGAAATGGCAGCTCCTCAGCTTTGTTTCGGGCACAGCAAAGCTGGCCATTTATGTGTCGAGGAGGAACAAAGTTGAGGAGCAAGCAGGTCAGGATGCAGCCTCAGTCTGGTGCTGCAGTGTCCAATGCAGACTGAGGCTCGAGTTTGGCTTTTATAAAATGTCAAACGACCTGCAAGACTTGGTGTTTTAGTGATGTTTTGTGCTCTGTTGTTGATAACAATTTACACTTTTCTGATCTTTTAAACAATTACTTTATTGTCTATTAATTGATTAATTGTAAATAAAGTGTGTTTGTAAAAATCAAATCAAACCATTAACCAGTATATCATGCAACACTGCCACATCAGTGTTGCATGTGTCTTTTGAATCTTTCATCTGACCTTTCTAATTTTTAGGCTAATTTCACCTTGTGGTGAAATCTGTCTGTTTCTTGTTTTCACCATGGACATTCTGTAATTCTGTTTGTATGGCTATCTCGGCCTTTTGGGTTCCTGAGCTCAACAGTGTGAGTAAAATATGTTTTGGTAAAAAGCTAAAATAACAACTCATTTGTCAGTGTCCAAATAAATAACTGTGCTCATAAGACTTTTGCAGATTATTTTTTGCATTGTTTCACAATGCCAGTTTTATGTCATTTCATTCTATTGCTTGACTGGACAGTCAGGAAACCATTAGTTTTTCATGAAGTGTGAGCCATTTAATTGTTAGATTGCTCATTACAATTCATCAAGCTAATCTGTTAATAACAATGTCATTAATAATCATCATCTTAATAATTTTAATATAACATTATTCTAATTTTTAAAAACCTGCTTTTGGTCCATCAGAATAATTTAATTGGATTGCTGGAAAACTGTAGAAATAATTGTTTTTCCATTCGTGCAGGCTGGTATGGTACTTACAAGGTGCCAGTAAATCCATCCCGACATAAACATTCTCCAGTTCCTTTATCACAGGATCCTCCAGTCCCACACTTGCACCACTGCAGACAACCTTTCCCAAAGGTCCCGGCTGGACATAAGTCCTCACAGTAGCGCCCGATGAACCCTGGAGGACACTGACAGGTTCCTTTGATAGGATCACACATAGCTCTGTTCTTACACTTACAGGACTGACTGCAGGCTGGTCCCCAATGATTGTCATCACAGTCTAAAAAATACAAAGACAAGAGGATATTTCTTTGTTTTACTGACTTCAATAACAAACTAGTCCTCAATGCATTGCCAATATTAGGAAAATGTATCTCAGAGAACTAAAATACACCCACATACACATCTTAACATTTTGAATATCCATTTTTATTTTACAATGCAGCCTTTTTTTTAAAAAAAATTAGTAATAATTAAAGATTTTATGACGCCCATTATCTGTTAAAAAAAAAAAAGCCTCAAGCAATCATAAATGGATTTGAATGAAATTTTCAGGAAAAGCTAAAACAGCTCATTAAAGTGACGTTTCAGGTTTTTCGGGGGACTTTGACCTTTGATCTTTGGAAGATCAAAGGCCAAAGGGATCAGGAAGCAACCTATGTTATTTGTATTAGTACTGCCTATATGCAGTATAATGTAAGTCACAATATGTGGGGAAATGACCTGCTTGGCGGAGGTCTCGAAGTGCTTTTCTAGTTCCAAGTATATTATACCTTTTTATAACAGGTTTCACCTCCTACATTTTGACATTTCAAAGTATCCAGCTTCAAATAGTACTACCATCCTCTTAACAGTGAGTTACATCAGTTCTGGAAATAAAATAAAGGCCTATGCAAAGTTAAACATGATTATTATTGTACACTTCGGACTACACACATTTGATGCCCATCAAAAACAGAAACAATGTAAATAAATTACATTTATTTATTTACACTTTCATGGATTCCCTCTATGCTTCCATAATTGATGTGAAGTGGTAAATAGAGCTCACAGGACAGATAAACTTTCTGGTATAGGTGATGATTCAGACAAGGTTTGAATTTCCCAATGAAAAGATCAAAATCTGTCTTTTAACTCACATAGCAAAAGCACTTTTTATCCATGAAATGTAGGTTTCAGAACAGTGACACAGCATTATGTTGAAGCTGGTCCAAGCACATTTTCCTTCCAGGCTGAACTATGGTCTTTATCAGGATGTCCAAAAAAATTCTTTGAGAAGACTAAATGCTACAGCTAGAATTGAAAAAAAGAAACTGATAAAAGAGATCACAGTACTCCTATACTGGTTCCCCTTCACTGGCTGCCTATTAAAGCAAGGTTGTCAGAGACCATGCTCCATCCTATCTGGAGAAGCTAATAGAACCATACCAATACAAGACATTGCTGGTTTACCTTTGGCACCCAAAATCTCTAAAAGTAAAAAGTATGGTCAAGCATTTAGCCATCAGGCCCCCTGCTGTGGAACCAGCCCCCTGTTCAGGTAGCCTCCTCTACCTGAACAGGGAACCAGCTGCCTGTTCAGGGAGAGGAGACTAACTCCCTCATTACTTTTAAGATTAGACTTAAAACCATCCTCTTTGAGAAACCTTTAAGACAGTAAGATGTTACTCTTTTCACACTAATAAGCATATTTAGAACAGGTTTGTCAATTTTGTGGCTACCATCTTAGCTATACTGCCATAGGCAGAGGCTGCTCCCCTCCCTTCCAGCCGCGTCCAGTATGAGGGTAGTGATGGTGCCATTAACGCATTATCTTGTGTAGTTTTTACAAATCACTACCATCTTTATCCCTGTACACATTTCCAAGCAGCATCCCATTAGGATTGCAACCTTCATAGACCAGGTCTGTACGCCCTTGATCTACTGCTAGGTTGTGCACTGACCTACCAAACAACCACACTAACCCACTCTGTGTAATTAATGCATTTGCATGAATGACATACTGTACAACCCCTGGCTAAAATTATGGAATCACCAGTCTCGGAGCATGTTCATTCAGTTGTTTAATTTTGTAGAAAAAAAGCAGATCACAGACACCACACAAGACTAAAGTCATTTCACAAGGTAACTTTCTGGCTTTAAGGAACACTAAAAGAAAAAAAGAAAAAAAAAGATGTGATAGTCAGTAACAGTTACTTTTTTAGACCAAGCAGAAGGAAAAAAAATTATGGAATCACTCAATTCTGAGGAAAACATTATGGAATCATGAAAAAACAACAACAAAAGAACACTTCAACAGACCACTAGTACTTTGTTGCACCACCTCTGGCTTTTTAACAGCTCGCAGTCTCAGAGGCATGGATTTAATGAGTGACAAACAGTACTCTTCATCAATCTGGCTCCAACTTTCTCTGACTGCTTTTGCCAGATCAGCTTTGCAGGTTGGAGCCTTGTCATGGACCATTTCCTTCAACTTCCACCACCGATTTTCAATTGGATTGAGATCTGGGGTACTTTTCAGAAAGCGGGATTATCAAAAAGCCTGACTTAATGTGTTGTGATTTCCGGAAAACTCTGGATTTTCAGTTTCAGAAAGCAGATTCAGCATAATTCTGACTCAGTTAACAGACTCCGTGAACCAAACCTGCTCGTGAGCAGGTTTATTCCAACTAAGCCCGAGTTTCTGCCGCTCTTGAAGCTGCAGACTGCCGGAAGAGGAAGATCCGCCCCGATTAGACGTTTGATTCAGCCCCGATGGAAACTTCTTTGAGCGTTACCGATTTATTTGCACCCTTGATAGTTCATTTAGCAGCATTCTCAGCCCTCACATCGCTCATATCGCGGAAAAGCTCTCAGCTCGGAGCAAATTCTTTGTATTATGTGGTGTTCGTTTTATCTTTATTTTATTTATTTAATATTTTTTTGCAGACCTTTTTAAATATAATATGGGTGAGCGTGTGTCCGAGGTAACCGTCGGGCTGTCATAAACGTTACTCTTGCACTTAAACAATTTTGAAACCCGTTTGTAGTGTTAAAAAGTGCCAGACAGCCCAGACATCTGATGGAAGTGCTACACAGAATTGCAGGTATAAGTTTAATCACTAAAGTGGTTGATATCTGAAAGCAACAGCAGCCAATTACAAAGAACTCCTACAAGAAAAACCAGTGTGTCAATGTGTCTGTGATTAATGGATGGATTTAGTGAACCAACACTAGGTGGCGCTAGATTATCTCAGCCTTTTTTCTGTTGACTATAACGGACAAAAAAATTGAAACATATTGAGAAGGCACAAGTTTGGAGACATGCATTTATAACAGACATTTAACTGTTTGGTAGATACCTTATTGATCTGATAGGCTTTCAGATAGACAATATGAATGGCTAAAGATTTGGCTTTTTCTTTGTTTAGGAGATTCTCTAATTAATTAAATCTAGTTATCTCAGGTTAAATGAAGCGACTGAACGCTATTTAAAGGACAGGCTAAACACCACAATAGCTTATATTTTAATCATATCTGACATGTTGGAACTGTATTTTTATATTTCATCTTAGCTTTCTGCCGAGTCCATTTTGTGTCTGTTGGGTTGCGCCTGTGGCTCAAACACGTATAGAATAGAAATGTTGAATGAGATGAACAACCAAGACCAACCATTTCTTTTCTTTCTTTATATATATCTTTCCAATTAATGATCACGTATGGACTTAGTAATTTTCAGACACACAATCTCTCTTTTGCCGCTGCCGCAGTATAACTTTTTTCCGTGAAACTATGCACATTTTTGGTCTACGTGGTGATGAAATCTTCCTTCTCCAACGGGGAGAAATGTGACGATCAAAGTTTTCTTTTACTTGTTGCCATGGTGAATCAGGTTATCTGTGTTCCATTGATAAGGCTTGTTAGATCTCTGTGCACGAGCGTAACTCTGATGCAGAGGTGATTAAACCAATTTTTAGCGCGTGTTCTGAAACCGAAAACTCCGAGTATATCAGACGCTGAAAATTCAGAGTTTGGCAAGCCTGAGATTAGCTTGGAACTCTGAGTTTTGAAATCCCGCTTTCTGAAATGGACCCCTGGACTATTTGCAGGCCATGACATTGACATTATGTGTCTTTCTTTAAAGAATGTCTTCACAGTTTTTGCTCTATGGCAAGATTCATTATCATCCTGAAAAAATGATTCCATCATTCCCAAATGCCCTTTCAATTGATGAGGTAAGAAAACTGTCCAAAATGTCAACGTAAACTTGTGCATTTATTGCAGCTGTACCCGACATGCATATCATCGATGACTGTGGAAATTTGCATGTTTTCTTCAGGCAGTCATCTTCATAAATCTCATTGGAATGGCACCAAACAAAAGTTGCAGTATCATCACCTTGCCCAATGCAGATTCGCGATTCATCACTGAAAATGACTTTCATCCTGTCATCCACAGTCCACGATTGCTTTTCCTTAGCCAATTGTAACCCCCCCCCCTTTTAGATGTTAATGATGGCTTTCGTTTAGCTTTCCTGTATGTAAATCCCATTTCTTTTAGGTGGTTTCTTACAGTTCGGTCACAGACATTGACTCCAGTTTCCTCCCATTTGTTCCTCATTTGTTTTGCTGTTTTTTTTTTTTGTTTTCAAGACATATTGCTTTGAGTTTTCTGTCTTGACGCTTTGATGTCATCCTTGGTCTGCCAGTATGCTTGCCTATAACAACCTTCCCATGTTGTTTGTACTTGGTCCAGATTTTAGACACAGCTGTGAACAACCAACACATTTTGCAACACTGTGTGATGATTTACCTTCTTTAAGAAGTTTTATAATTCTCTCTTTTGTTTCAATTGACATCTCTTGTGTTGGAGCCATGAGTCATGTCAGTCCACTTGGTGCAACAGCTGTCCAAGGTGTGATTACTCCTGTTAAACCGCAGACTAACGGGCAGATCTCATCTGATGCAGGTGTTAGTTTTGGGAAATGGAAATTTACAGGGTGATTCCATAATTTTTTCCTCAGAATTGAGTGATTCCATAAGTTTTCCTTCTGCTTGGTCTGAAAAAGTAACTGTTACTGACTACCACATCTTTTTTTTCTTGATTTCTTTTAGTGTTCCTTAAAGCCAGAAAGTTACCTTGTGAAATGACTTTGGTCTTGTGTGTTGTCTGTGATCTGCTTTTTTTCTACAAAATTAAACAACTGAATGAACATGCTCCGAGACAGGTGATTCCATAATTTTTGCCAGGGGTTGTATATCTATTTTCTCCTCTATCTCTTATTACCGTTTATCCTTCTTTGCCTAGCTGGCCATCAGCATGATGTCATATCAGCTTGGTCCTGCTCAAGGTTTCTTCCTTTTAAAAGCAGTTTTCTCTTGTCACTGTTTCTATAGGGTAAGGCCCTTCTTTTCTGTCATTTTGAGTAAGCAAAAAACGTTTTCCATTGCTTTGTCTGAAGAAAGACATCACACATTCTGTATACACTTTTCTTAAAAGAATAAGAGCAAAGTATATACAGTAGAAAGCCACATTTGTCCAGGAGAACAGCAGACAGCCATAGACCTAAGTGTTTATTGTACCAACTTGATAGAGAACTCCTCTCTCCATTGTCTGAATAAATCAAAATTTCACTCGTTCTGTGTGCGGGCATTACAGTGGGGTCCTGACTAAAACTGTCATACTGAGAAATGCTAAACTTAACCAGAGCAGCAATTCTGTTTACACAGACATTCTCCAGAACAGCAGGGAAGATTTACTGAACGGTCCCAAGGCCTAATTCTGCCGGGCAGTAAATGAGTGAATGGATGAAATTTTTCATTTGTTTTTCTACTTAAGAACTAGACTAGTTTTAAAATTGCAGTATAAAAATGTTTTCCTTGTGGCATCAAAAAAAGATAACCCATTATTATTACTACTAACAATGACAATAAGTATAAATAATAATAATAATGATAATAATAATAATGATAATAATACTACTACTACTACTAACAACAACAACAACAATAATAATAATAATAATAATAATAATAATAATAATAATAATAATAATAATAATGATGATGATGATGATGATGATGATGATAGTAATAATAATAATAGTAATAAGCATCATGTTTTAAGCCCTAAGTGCATGCATTTGAAAATGTCCACTTTCAACATTAAACTTTCAGATTTTATGAAGGACTTCAAGTTAGTCTACATGATGTAGATTTCTGTTAGCAGCTAAAACCATATTATTGACAACTTGTTTACATTTCAAAGGCTGTTAAAGAACTGTCTGATTTGAAAACAGACCTTTTAAGTAATGACCTGACAAACTAATGGTAATACAATGCTAAGTAATAGCAATAATGTAAACCCAATAATTAACAAACTTCAGTGCTGGTATTTTTTTGATGGTCCTTAATTAGGAATGTGGTACCATGTGGTTTGATTTCTGATTGGTGTCCAAAGTTTACACTATCTATGGGCATCTAGCTCAGCCTTGGAGCTCGCTTTTAATTCCAGTCTCTCACAAAGCTTCCTGAACACGAGTAATTTTCAAAATACACTGACATCACTTTTTAGTAGCACCCCTAAGGAGTCATATTTCTGTCTGTTTTAACATTAGTCAGTTATTGCCACAATATTTTTTTTATAGAGTAGGGATTTTTTTCCCTGTTTTCCTCCTGTCCTATGAGTATTCATCAAGAGAGGGTATCTCATACCCTTTTCTTTCTTACCATACTAAGATAGCTCAACACACACTCTAGTGTTTAACTTATTCTGCCCAAACTCCCCAAAGTTGGATAGTAAATATTGAGCAAACAGTGACAAAAAAAAGTAAGAATTGTGAGAGGGAGAGAGTGGAGGAGGAACTGGGCCATGCATGAAAAAAGAGAGGGGTAACATTTTCCATTTCCACTCCCCCTCATTCTCCTCTTATGAGACAACCACTACCCACTAAAAAAAATTCTATAAATGTGCAGAGGTAGAATAGAAACTGAAGGAGCGCAGTGCACTATTGACCCATCTAACTGAAGGCTGTGGAAAACATCAGCGACAAAAATACAGTTTGTTTTTAAGCTGGATGATTCATGCATGATCAAATGTATGATTTCATTGCAATTTAACTTCAGACTAGTATTTGGTAACTTAATGTGCAATTGAAATGGCTGCAGTAATTACTCAATATTAGGCAAACAGATTTTGCATCCATAATTTTTTTCAGGTGTGTGTCTGGAAATTTTAATCTTCATTCCTTATGTAAAGAAACCTTGTTTCCAAACAAGTTTGAAAATGGTTTATTAATAAGTTTTCTTTTCTTTTCAGGTCTGCCAGTCTGTTGGCTACTTTGAACTGTAATCACATTTAACCAAAAGATTAACAATCCTTTTGCAAATATGTAGGTTATTCATCTACATGCTTTTCTGTATAAATCCCTTCTTGTAATTAGTTTATTTTTAAATTACCTTAATATATGATCTTTTGAACAAAATGTGTTTTTTCCATTGATTGCTGGAAATGAAAACACAGTTTAATTTAAGTTTAATTTTAAGTGCCTAAAACTAACAACAAAAAACGTTTCCTAAAGAGCAACCTATGAAAAGTGAGAGGTGGGAATGTAGCTTGTCATCCCTCATTTCCAGTTAACAGGGTAATCTGTTCCCAGATCAAAATGGATGACTCATTGTTGTGTATGTAATGGTCCACTAAAAAGACTTTTAGCATTTTATAGAGTAGTGGACAGGAATATAACCGACGAGAGTAGTGGCTAATTATGTGTGAGGCAAAGCCTGATTCATACCGCTGGAACAGTCATCACCACGCCAGCCCCTTTCACACTGGCACCGGTCTGGAGCGATACATCGACCATGCACACACTCCATTGTACAGCGAGCTGTTGATGAAAAGCACATGTTATAGACACTGCTTTGGTGTTCTTTAGTGCACATCAGAGTGTGTTTTTCAAGTGATCGAAGATTTTTACGTCTTTACTTACGGACGCATTTGTTTCTGCTTTCATAATAGCCTGGACAGCAATGGTACCTCTTGCGATATTCGGTTTTTACCGCTTGTCTGTAGGCAGTCTTGTAGATGATCCTTTAACAAAAAAGGGATAGAGAGGAAACTCAGACCCCCACCAATAGAAAGAGGAAGTCAGCTAAAACAGGAAATGATTTTCCACTGCTGCTACCTGTGATGCAAACATCTGTAGGCAGTCTGGGGGTCTGAGCAAGCCTCTTCTGTCACATGGTCATAAGGATGTGAATAGGACTCCTTCACTGAGGTGGTGAAACTGAAAAGTAAAATAATGTGAGGAGATGATAAAAACAGATTGATAAGAACTAGATTGTGCTTTACAGCAGTTGCTTTTGAGATTGACGGTCATTTATCTGAAATAGCACTGTAAATTAACAAGATAATAAACAGGAACACTGATCTAGATTATAACCTGCTGTCCACACCTAAATAAATCCCGCCGAGGCATAAATTATACTTCAAGTACCAAGGAGATTGCATTAGGAAAAGGTATTATAATGAGGACCAGCAATTAAGTTCCTCTAAAACAGGGTTGTTCAATCGATTTTCTGAGAATCTAGCAGGTCTTTTCTACCGGGTATACCTAGGATGTCTACCTGGTGGAAATGATAACCTGCTGGATTGTAGACTTTGCAGAATTAAGGAACCCTGCTTTAGACAGATCCTCTAATCATTATGCAGAAGCCCTGCATCTATGCTTACCCACTTCTCCATTGATTCCCAGAGACTGTCTTTGAGAGGGACAAAATCAAAGCATCTATCCAAAGAGATGGATTCTCCTCTTTGATTACTGAGCCTGTTCATGACACTTCCATGCTGATTGGCTCTTTTCCCTGTGCTTGGTGGGAGAGGTTTTTGGGTGTGGATGAGGAGGTTCTCTTTGTTGGATTTACTACAGTCATTGTTAAATAAATCAGTTAATCCTTACTACAAAAGCTCAACATAGGCTTTACGCTTCTCCACTCCTAACAATTATGATCATTTATAAAGTGAGCTTTTTATTTGAATTTATTTTAACTCAACAATAAAGAATACATCCAACGGTTGAACTTGTGTTTTAAAGCACTGCAATTTAATTAATGTAATGTCATGCATTCCATTAGCCTTTCTTGTTTTGTAAAAATGTACTAAAGAAAGGAAAAAATGGTTGTTAAAATTAAGTTGAAGTGATGAAATACAAATGTTAAATGCATACCATGAATACATTTGTTTTGGTCCATATATAAATCTGTAAACAGTAAGCATGCTGCATGTTGCACTTCATTGGCAAATATAGCAAACATATACAACCATGTATATCTACATGTATGTATGTATGTATGTATGTATGTATGTATGTATGTATGTATGTATGTATGTATGTATGTATGTATGTATGTTCCAGTCAAACAGTCTCACCTCTCCCAAAGGCTGCACACATTTGAGTCTGTTGGGTCCAGACAGTCACTCAGACTAATTAGGAAGTTAAAAAGCAGGAGGACATTCAGAGAGCTTTTTATAGCATACATCACCCTGAGGGGAAACAGATTTAAAGACATTGTAAAAAAAAGCAATAATTTCTCAAAAGTACACACATATAAAATACACACACAATTAAATGTGGGCTTTATATACTTTGACTTAGATTAATGAAGTAAAACATTTTTGCATTGCAGCGTCTTTAAAAACACAACAGAGAAAAGTATTTTTCTGTCATAACACACAGTTGGACAATGTGCAAAAAAACATTTTTTCTCTGTCATAGATTGTTTACATTATAATAATGAATGTTTAAAGCTTGGCAGATTAATTGAAAACACATTCTTCTGTAAATAAGGTTTAGTTTTAGCTTCTAACTATAAAAGAGTTTGTTAAACACTTGTCAAAAGGGGTGGAAAACAGCCAGATGTGAAGCTAAAGCTGTGTGCTACATGTTGGGTCCCACACTGTCTCGACAGGGTGCATGTAATATGGACCTGACAGCAGAAAAGGGGACTGGTAAATGATGGCAAGCATTAGAAAGGGGATTGAAAAAGGGTCTTCACAGTCATGAAACTGTGACTCTCAACTTTTCATGGCCTGTAATAATCAGAGCTGTTGTAAGACCTCCTTCAACATTCCCTTGAACACACCAGAAGCATCTGGAATCTATCAGCATCTCAACCTCAGAGATTCCATCAGCACATTGACCATGATGGGCTTTCAGGGGGCAAATGGGGAAAAAGGCTTCTAACATAAATACTTCCAAATTAAATGTCACAGGTTTAATACCTGTGGCAAACACATTGTGGTAATACTTACTAGAAAAGGTTCATTTTGGTTACCCCTCAGATGTGAGCTTATCTTTAGTTAAGTGATCACAGAACAAACCAAAACAAATTTTATATTTTTGAATTTAATTGTCCCGTCTCTCCTGGTTGACAACATGAAAAGCACTCAAGGTCAACCAACATTTTTTCAAACAAGTTTTGTTTCGAGAAATTCATCTGATTATAATAATTTCTTATAATGACAATATAACAGATTAACTTCTGTTTGATTAAATAAGATATTTCAGATTTAATGTGTGCATTAAGTCACTAGTGTGGCTCAAGTTCTTTGACACTGCAATGTGAAAGAAATCTTTATTAAGTCTCCTGCCAACTTTACCAAAAGATTCTGATTTTGTCCACATGTTTAACAACAACAAATCAATATGAACAAATCAACTTAAATTTAAATTTCAAGTTTATATTAAATGAGTGAAAATAATGATTTGGGTGTTAGACCCAGTTCTGTGCTTATCTGAAATGCATTATTTGTTTCTCAATTTATGTGCACACATTTCTCAAACATCGCTGTAGTTGAAACTTAAGATAGATAGATTGAAAACATTCTTTTTCATTCTTTTTCTTGATAAAAAAGATGCTGCTGATATGGCAAAGCACAGTGGTAAGGTTCCAATCACCTAGGGTATGTTTGTAATTCTGTGCTTTAAAACTTTAACTTTCACGAATACATTTTTTTTTTTTACTGTGAAATACAACAAGGGATTGTTTTTCCATGGGAGGGACCACTGCATTATTTGCATCGATGTTCTACTACTTGGTGCCTCTGATTATTCACTTCTTCACTATTTGGACTGGCACAAATATAAGAACATATATGCGAGTTTGATGAAGATGTTTCATCCACTTCTTGTCACTTCACTGGATTGGGGTAAATATTTTTCAAGTAATCACTTTTCATTTTAAATGTAGCTTGTTAAAGAAAGGCTGTTAACCACATTAAAATTGTTAAAAGTTGACAAGGACAGATCAACCACAACATGAGTGTTTTAAAGAGGATATCAGTTTTGAATTGAATTTGATTTCATATTGAATTAATATGTTTAGTTACACACTATACCAATACAGTAAAGTGTCAGGGATCGGATTTTGGACCCAAATGCAGCACACGAACACCGAACTCCAGTTAACGTCTTTATTGACGCGAGCAGTGAACAATGAAAGCTCCGTGCTGCGAAATTAATCGGAGACGATAATTCCAGGGAAAATAATCCACACAAGAAGTTTGTGTGGATTCCACACAAGAAGTTTGTGTGGATTATTTCCACTGTTTCACTCAGGAAATAGAGATCCAAAGGGGAGCAGGCGGAGGCAAACACAGTACGGAAACGGGGTTGGTAACCAGGGGAAGAATGATCAAGGCAGGTCGAGAATGCGCACGGTCGAAGCCGGGAAATCAGTCCAAAAACAAACGCTGGAAAGTCAGGCATGGAGCACAAACAATCTGGCAAGGAGAAAGCATTGGGATGAAGCTTAAGTAGACATAAGCCTGATTGCCAGTTGTCCGGTGAGTCAATGGATCACAGGTGAGGCGAATCATCCTGATTACCAGCCGTGACATGAAGTAAAGTTGGAAGACCTTGTAGCTCCAGGTGTCAATATTAACATTTAGCTGGAGGGTTTTAAGGAGGTAAACTTACTGTTTAAAGGAATAAAAGAGTACAGGTGGAAAAGTGTAGGTATTCATAACATACCATCAAAAATGTTGACTGAATGTTGATTTCCCACAATTCAAAAAACCTGCTCTCTTACATTCAAGAAAAAGCCATCAATATTTCTTTGTTATTTAAATTTTTTACAGACTGCAGAAGAAAAGGACAAGCACCCACAATACCTAGCACCTGAATTTTGCATCTAGTGTACAAAAACACCTGGACAGAGACCTTTAAACACGACTTGCATCCAATTTTACACTCTACAGTTCATTTACCTAAAAAAAAAAAAAAAAAAAAAAATTAGCGCTCCCCTTCGTAATACAGTGAACCCTCATTTATCGCGAGGGTTACGTTCTGAAAATCCCCCGCGATAAATGAAATCCGCAAAATAGAAACCTGTTTGCTATTCAAATACGGTACATGTTACCGCCTCATAATCCCTCCTCGAGATCTTTATAAGTGCACACAGCACGGACGCAGCTGATAAATTGCCAGACGGCAAAAATCAGTCCGGACCGCGACGCACCGCACCCGGTGTAAACCCGCCTCACTGCGTAAAATACAGTACATTTTGTCATGGAGAAAAATCCGTGAAACAGCGAAGCTGCGAAAAGTGAACCGCGTTATAGCAAGGGTTCACTGTATCAACAAAGGAGCATCACCTCGAGGGCACAAAATTTTCATACCATAAGCATTTTCTCAAAAACATTTTGATAACCTACTGAGCACATCAGTGCGACTTTCACGTGAGACTTTGTATTCAAACAAATTTTATATGAACATCTGCTTTCTTAAAGTAAACAAACCCCTTGGTGTAAGCTCGGATAGCCTTCAGATAATCAAACAAATAATAAGTAATAAAGTTATTGCTAAAATTAAGAGGGAACAAATTCAAGTTGGCATTTTACAAAAGACACATCTAAATAACACAGAATACGAAAAATTATAAAAGAGGGGCTTTATGAACAGATTTTATTACTCTCAAAAGTTTTGGTGTAAAAGGGGAGCAACAATTTTCTTTGCAAACAAAGTAGTGTCAACTAACTCAAAATTAAAGATCTGCTGAAGCCTATCCCAGGTGTCAAGGGGCAAAAGGGGGGGGGGTACACCCTGAATAGGTCACCAGCCTATCACAGGGCTAACACAAAGACAGACAACCATTTACACTTGCACCTATGGCACATTTTAGATCAATTCACCTAACAAGCATGTCTTTGGATTGTGGGAGGAAATGGGAGTGCCCGGAGAAAACCCACGCATGCACAGGGAGAATAGGCAAACTGCATGCACAGAAAGGCCGAAGCCGAGATTCGAAGCCCAAACTTTCTTCCTGTGAGGCGACAGTGCTAATCACTGCACCACCGTGTCGCCCTATATTAAATATATATTTATAAAAAATATTGGTGGCCGCATTGAAATAAAAATGTGTTACTGCACTGGAGACACTATAAACAGCACAAGCAGCAGCACATCACCAGTGGTGATGCAGAATACACTGTCATCATCAGAAGCAACCACTGACGAGCATTTTAAGGTCAAACCTGTGGCCTATTCCAGTTGGTTTATATCATGGTGTGGATGCTTTCACATACTGTTTTCACACTGTTGTGTGCGCACTGACCCACCTGCACTGCACTAGTTGACCTAAATACTGCCTGTCTCAAAATAAAAAAAAGTCATGATATTCTTGTCAAAGGCAAGATAAATCACAAATAATTCACCCTGTTAAATGTATGCTACCTGGAGATGGCAGATTACTTCTTAAAAAAAATTTGAATTAACTCTAGAATCATCAGAGACTACAATCACAGGAGAGATCTAAATTCAATATTCATACACAACATGCTGAGGTAATTGAAATGATTAATATATGGTGGGACCTACATCAGGGTCAGTTCTAGAACGACATGTATGAGGGGGTAAAAAAATTAAAAATGAAACAGAAAATTTTAACATTTTCAGGTGAATGCTGTTACTTTGTGTACAAATTGTTCTGTTTCCTGTTTTGTTACAGTGTTGCTTTTCATCTCTTGGACTAATTAGTGCACAACTTAAACGAATCACTGTCAGTATTTAAGGCCAGGTCCCTCAGGGTCGTGTGCCAGAACATTGTTTTCCAGCTGTCTCCTCTGTGCTTCCCTGTGTATTTGCTCTGTTGTGGATCTTTTATTCCTTTCATTCATATCCAAGTTACTTATTACTGACCTCTCATGGACTTCATTTTATGTAACACCTGTAAGGACCTGTGATAAAGTGGAGAAGACATTGATTACCTGGGCTGGTAAATGCACTGGACATGCCTGTTTCCTTACAACATTTTGGACCATACAAGCAGAGCTTATACATCACCTCTAACCCATGAGTATATCTCAGAGTGAGATACTCTTCATGAATTTGTTCCAACTCAAACCACTAAATAAGATGCTCATTTGGAGTGGAATACTTGATGTTTGCTGATGTTGCAGTTCCCCTGAGGCCATCAGGGGAACTACCCAATTAATTTACACAGAGAAGCTGTAAAGCATTACCAATGCCCTTGAAAATACTCTTTTCCAAGTTGTCTTTTACCAACCTCCACAGTCCCACCTGTGGCCTCTCTGCTTTTATGCTCAGTCCAGATGGTTGAAGCATGTACATGGTTGTGGCTGTTCACATGCCTCTGAAGCTCCTTGTCTTGATCAAGTGCTGCTTTCCAGCTGTTAAAACCAATTAAGGTAAAAACTACATCCCTCTCATTAATAGTGCTACCATATTTCCGAAACAGAAGCATGTGTCTCACACAACAAAGTACTCTAGCCAAGGCCGTGTGTGGTACTGGGCAGGAATGAATGATCTTAATGTTCTACTATAATACACATTTGTATATTGCCCAAGCTGAGTGGGTTGGTTTGGCAATTGTTGACATAGATCAAGGAGAAGCAGTGGTAGGTGTTGCCACACTTAATGGCCTGGAAAGAAAAGGATGCATCTCAAAGCACTGCCTTTCCCTTCTGAAGTAAACATGGCCTTTCATAATTCTAGAACCCAATTTGCGCATTTTACTAAATTCACTGTGATTAAACCAGTATGGGAAAACTGTGGAGTGGAGAGTTGAAATCTGGGGCAGGGCTCACATTGGTGCTTGTTGGTTTGAGAGAGAAACACTTCTATAAAAGACTAACACTGTGCAAAGAGCAATGTCCTACCTCACTTGACTGTACAATTATACAGGTAGATGTATTTTTTTTAGTTATTATTTATTATTATTTTTGATGCCAGAGATTTACTGCTTCCTCAAAGTGTCCAACTAACGGGTAGCTCATTTTGCTCTGTTATACCTACTGAGAAACTTGACACCAGGTCGTTTGCATACTGTTGGTGATAGGACAACTTGCTTGGGGGAGGTTGAGTAGGAGGTCTCGGCTGAGTGTTTTGGGAGCATGCACACAAATAGAGCTCGGAGGGAGAGCACAGAGGGAAAGAACGAAGAAGAAATGAAAATGATCACCTCATTTGTGCCTTTTAAAGCAGATTTTTCAGCTACTGTAGGAAATCTTGTCTATATTCAGTTTGTGGCTAATCTATTATGTTCTCAAATTCAAAAAGTTCCCTGGCCTCTCCCCCCTTCTGCATTTTCCACAAAAAAAAAAAAAAAAATCTGCTGGAAAAACCGAAAAGATTTCTTTTCTCCAATCAAATCTTAAATTTTCTTTTATTGAGACAAAGAGGTTTCTTTACCTGACATGTTTTGGTGTCCAAAACTGCCACCTTCTTCAGAGCGTGTTGTCGCACTGCTGTGACGTGTCTTTATCAGCTGTTGTTGTTTCTGGATGTAGCCAGCGTGACAGTTTGATCACATGATCTGTCATGCCGGCTATGCCCTCCATCGCCAGGTGGTCGTTGGAGGAGAGAGTCCCAGGTGTGTGAGAGCATGAATGCTCCTTCTTCTCTGTTCATGATGTCCAAACCTTGTTTTCTTATCTCTATGCCCTCCTTTATCCACCGCTTGTATTTGTGGGTTTCCGAAGAGATTATTGTTGAGTTTCCCCAGCCCATTACATGGTTTTTCCGTTTGCAGTGTTCCGAAATAGCTGATTTTAAGTTTTCCTCTTTAGCCTTCTCCTTTTCTCCCCTGTATGAGACGATGCCATTTGTTTTTCACATTCCTTTTGGTGTTCTTTTTTGCATGTAACGAAAGCTCTCCCTGTCTCCTATGCTTTATTGCAGGTTTTGCATGGTATTTCGTAAATTACGTTGCATTTATTGTCTGGATGTATTTTGTCTTTTGGATGGACGAGTAATTGTCTTATTTTTGTGTGTGGTTTGATTATTGTTCTTATGTTGTGTTTTCTCATTACTCGCTGCATTGGCTCTGTGATTCCCCTGATATATGGCATTGTGATTGTGTCCTTAACTTGACTGTCTGTTTTTCTTAATTTTTCTTTTTTTGTAACTGTTCCTTTTGTCTGTTCTTTACTTGTTGTTTGACTTTTTCTGTTGCCCACCTTGGGTACAGGCAGTTTTTTAATGCCATTGTTATGTGCTGCTCCTCTTGTCGTTTATTTTCCTTGTCCGTAATTATGTTTGTGCGTTTGAATTATGTTCTGACTACTGACAGTTTATGTGTTGTGGGATGCTCCGAGGTCCATAACAAGTATTGATCTGTGTGAGTATGGCCTGTATACTGTTGTTTTAATGTTCCCGTTTGGTTTGTGGTGAATGTTTACACCTAGGAATGCTATTTTACCTTGTCATTCTTCTTCGTGTGTGAATTTGATATTTCCTGTTTTGTCCATTGTATTAGCCTCCTGGCGATGCATTGTGTGAGAGCATTCATGCACACCTGGGACTCTCTCCTCCAACGACCACCTGGCGATGGAGGGCATAGCCGACTTGACAGATCATGCGATCGAACTGTCACGCTGGCTACATCCAGAAACAATAACAGCTGATAAAGACACATCACAGCGGCGCAACAACATGCTCTGAAGACGGTGGCAGTTTTGGATACCGAAACATGTCAGGTAAAGAAACCTCAAAAAAGAAAATTTAAGATTAGTTAAGAAGACAAAAATGATTGTAATCAATACTTTCTTTTCTCCATCCATCCATCCATCCATCCATCCATCCATTTTCTATACCTGCTTTAGTATAGAGTTTGCAGAGACAGGATAAATGCTGGAGAAAGTGTGGACAGACATTGGCCACTTGAATTCTGAATCTGTCCTCTGTTTCAATGATATTGGAATTTCCTGGAAAAATATGGGTGATCTTTGGTCATTATACTGTACCTGGGTAAAATCCCAAACAAATCTGCCATCAAAGAATTATGGGAAAACAACTGCCGACAAAACACAATGCATGGAGATCTGCCTTACTCCCTAAGATTATGACAGATAAATTTTTATTTTGAACATGTTAAAATAGTGACCATCAATTATAAAAAACAAACAAAACAAACAAACATACAAAAATGAAGCTTAAGTAGCTTTAGCTCTATAAATTATGGATTGGCGTGTTCTCAAAAGGCGGCATTTTGAGTTGTTCCGATGGCTCATTTCTGTAGAAAGAATAATGGCTTTAAAGACAGTTCTGAAGAAGGTGGCAATGAGCAGCCGAAACTGTCAGGTATAATAAATAATAATAATAATCAGGAAGACACAATGAACCTGATTGGATTAAATCCCATTAATTTTGTTTTGCTCAGGTTGAATGGGAGCTTCCGAAACTAAATTTTTATTTGTTTTATTTTTTATTTGTTTTATTTATGTTGTGATGTGATTTGGTCCAAAAATAAATTCTTACCACACCCCAGGATATTTGTGTTATATGAATTTTAAGAGATGTAATGTCTTGCATATATCATTGATGTATAAGATGAATAGTTTTGGACCATGTACTTACCCTTGAGGAACACCACAGACAATGTCCAGACATGATGACTGGAATTCTCCAAGCTTCACGAACTGTTTGCTGTATTTTACAGGTAAGTAACTTCTGACCCACTTTCTATTTGTCTATGAAATAATCTAATCTGTTATTACATTTTTTTTTATATAGGATTCTTGAGAATTGTGGGAGACGAGAAATGGGTCTCTTGTAAGTGAAGTTGTGTTCCTCCAATTTTGTACAGTGATATAACTGTAGCTATTTTCATGCTGGTAAATTGGCCATTCTGGAAAGACAAGTTGAAAATAGTGTTTAAAAGTTTGGACTGTTTTGAATAATTTAGCACTACATCATTAAGCCTTGTTCACACTACACAAATCGGGGTGAGTCACTAAAGCCTTGTTCACACTACACGACTTTCCAAGTCAGCTAGGCACTGGGCCATTCACACTAGGCGACTCTGTAGTAGCCTAGTGTGAATAGTAGGAGCACTGGGTATTCACAGTACAAGACTCATCGGAGATGGGAGTATTCACACTACGCTACTCTTTATGTTTTAGCCCTCTGTTTTGGAAAAGGCTGTATAGTTTGATTTTGCACATTGTAATAGTCATGGATTTTGCTGCTGACTGTGAGCGTAATAAAATTAGTTGCGTCATAACTTTCCATCTTGTCTGTTAGGATACTGAGGGAAAAGAGTCAACAGTAAGAGTGTTTGTGTTGTGATAAGTTTCAGGGTGATGCTATGACCCCACTCATGTTGAGGAGGTTCTCAACTGTACTGGAAAACAATAGGAACTGTTTAGTGTCAAGCCGAGTAGACTAATGCTGACACTATTTAATGTAGACTCTCCAAAGATTTAATAAACCTCTTTCAAACTGCTGAGTGGCAATGTTGTGATTATGTACACATGATATGATGCACCTGTGTGTGATGATAGTCATTTCAAGTGGAAAAAATGACTCCAGAAATTGGATTTTTGTTTTAAATATTGCATTTTACAGATAACTGTATAAAGCTTTTTCCTCTTTTAATTATATTACCAAGATCTTTTAGCTTTGTTCAAATCTATATATATGTATCTATATTCCAAATGTTAAAAAACATTAAAAAAAAAAATATGTGTGGCATATTTACATGATCCCATCTCATCTTCCTTCCTATCCCACCCTAAACCAGAGTTATAAAGCACAATACAAAATATACAAATATATATCCACCTCAACAACCATATTGCAGTCTGGATCTGGATGAGGCATATTCTGGTGTCCTGTCAATCTTTGCTACGAATCAAACAGTCTTATGGTGTGTAAGTATGGTGTGATGTGTTATTTTTAACAATTATATAAAACATTCTGTTTAACATGAATTTCTCTCTCAAATTAAAGAAAAAATAGCTAAAGATGAAGAAAATGCTCTAAATGTTCAAAATATGTTGGCTGAAAAACAGTGGCTGAACCGTTACATTTGGCACCACATAACAGCCCCCACCTTTTTGTCTGCACTCTGGAGGAGTTTGCAGCACCACCTGTTAACCTCAGGTGGCACCTGGTACAGGCGACACAGGACGCAATAAACAGTGTTGGGAAAAGTTCATATTCTACATTAACTAGTTCAAAGTTCAGTTCACAAATTTTACAATGAACTATTTCAGTTCATAGGTCATAATTGAAAAATTTGAACTCACAGTTCCAAAAATTAACTTTTAGTTCCTTGTTTCCCCCATATGTTGCTGTGAGCTATTTTTTTAAAAAATTAATACCATGGAGCCACAGACAGCAATCATTTTTTTCAGTTTTATCACTAAAACAATGCATCAGATTTCATCTTCATATCCAATGTTGAATTCTTAATCTCAGAGAGTTTAGTCTTAAGTTTGCTCGTTTTTTTGTTGTTGTTGTTTTATATATAT